>MU172946.1:407091-417517 GCA_016695475.1 Suillus decipiens
ATGACATCAAAAGTATCTCAAAGTTGGTTACAAAGTGGTTTGAAGACCATTATATTACTTTTCTATCATTAATAACATAGTTCATAATCATCAACCCTATTAAACATCATTGGAAATATCAAATTCCCCTACAGGGGCTATTTGGACTGTAAAAGAGATTTGGAGTAGAGTAGGAGACCATTACTAAGCAGGAATGTGTAAGTTTGATAGAAAATATGCTTATGAGACTAGAAGAAATCATTATAGTCAAGAGATGAAGCATAAAGCATCAGAATAATCAAAATTACAGTCACTGAGTTCAAAGTCAAAAAAGTGTCCAAATGAGTCACCTTACCAAAATGACCATATCTTCCCATAATGACATCAGCTTCCCACAATAGAGGGAGCAAAACTATTCCTTGGATGCTAAGCTCTCATACCCATCCCTATGGCTTAGTCAGATTCCCACGTCCTGACTCACCATAAAGCAATTATATGAAAACACACAAACATTCGGACACTTTTTTGAGCCACTGTACATTTGACATTCTAGGAATAAAACTGGGTTTTATTTCGATGCAATGGTCAACACTGGGTCATTCTAGTAGGAGTTTGTTCAAACCCTCTTTTGCAAAGATATCTTGGAAGTCATGGAGATAAGAAGGGACGAGTTCTTCGAATGGTTTCTTTTGTTTCTCCTTTTTGTCAGTGGCAAATTCTTGAGCCTTGTTACTGAATTTTGAGGAAGTTTTGGTAAAGGCTGGCAGAGAAAGTGAAATCTGAGAGTAGTTCAGAAGTTGTTCCAACCAGGAAGTGCCATCACAGGTCAGTGGGGTATCCATAGAAACTTCTTCAATGATTTGCATTTGTAGGCCATCAATGTCATACTCTACAAGGAATTCTCCTTGGTTCAAATCATAAGTCACCACATTTCAGACTTCTGGTTCAGTCCAAATGTCTTGCATTGTATCAAAGAAGGGTTCTTCTTCATCTTCAGTAGGGAGCAACACAGGCACAATTTTTTCTGCCATTGATTTTGGTTCATCTTTCAGGAATGGTTCCTCTCTAAGGAACTCTTCTTCAGTAGCCCTTCCCTCAGTGAAGTCTATTTGTCCCTTCTTCTCTACTTGAGCAGGAAGTGGCTCATTGACTTTCCTAACACATTTACACTGCTTGCTTGGTGATCTTTGCTCCCTTGGAATTGGTGATGGTTGAGGGAGGAATTCCTGCTTATTTCGTCTTTTCTCTACTCTGGGAATAGGAGAGATGGGTTGTTGTGGTAATGTTTTGCTAGGGAGAGTAGGATGAGTAACCATTGGTGATGGGAGCTTTATGGATGGAGCAAGAGCAGCAGATAGTGGTTCCAAGGAGGGTTCGGGCACAGGTACAGATTTGATAGGTAAAGGGGTTATCCCAGTCCTTATACTTTGAGGGTAGGGATCATCTTTAGGAAGTTTTGAGTTCTTCCATTTCTGGGGTGTGTGGTTAAAGAAAAGAGGGAGCTTTGCCTTCTTTCTATCTGTGTCGACATCTATTTTAATAAGATCTGACTTCTTTGTTTGTGACAGAGTCAGGGTTTCAGCGGTCCAGTCAATAACTGGGTTCATGGCATGCAGCCAGGGAATACCAAGAATGATTTGATTGCATCTTGTGAGCTTGGTAATGTTGAACTTCCCATACATGGTTCATTCATAAATTTTCATGACTAGTAGGCAATAGTGCATGATTGGGCCTCCTTTTACATAGGACCCATCAGTGGTAGTAACTTTGAATGGCTTGCTAAGCCTTCTTCGGTTGATTCCATGAAGCTTCATGAATTCTTCAGAGATGAAAGTTCCAGCTGCTCTGGAATTGATGACAGCAGTGGTTTCAACGGATTCATGACAGGTGCAGGATATGAGGATAATGGGAACACAAAGTTCCTTTTGTTCACCTACAGCATGTACAAGTTGTAATAGTACAGGAGGAGAAACATATGTTGATTTGTTTCTCCACATCAAAAATCCTGGGCCAACTGCCTGACAGTTTCTTCGTCATTGTCACTTTCTACTTTCTCAATCTTTGACCCAGAACCTGAGCTTTCTGCTTCTGTCTAGCACACAGGAGTGTCATTACTCCTTCTCTTGGGACAACCATTTGCACAGTGTCTGGTCTGGTGGCAGTTGAAACACTTGCCCTTCTTCATATGTTCCATCTTCTTGGCTTGAGTAAGACGATTGACTTCCGTCATGTTTGGATCATGGGAAGATGTGTATTGGAAACTCCCATACTTCTGCGACTTCTTCTGAGGTGCATGGCAATTGCGAATTGCCATGAGGTGGTGGTAGGAGTTGTCAATATTGATGCATGTTTTGATAACCTTATCAAAGATTTCAGGGACATTTCCCATATTGAACAATCTAGTAAGGATGCCTTGGCTGAGGCCATCCTGGAAGTACTCGATCTTGGTGGAATCATCCTTGATCTGCACTTGGGCAGCAAGGTGATAGAAGTTGGCTATGTATGTTTGGAGGTCTTTACTACTTTTCTTCAAATCACAATGTTTGGTGATCGCTGATCTAGTAGGGTCAAGGGGTGCGAATGCCTTATTGAAGCTTTTGATAAAGTCTTCTAACTTTCCATAGTCATGGGTGGTCTTCATGTGTATATTGGTAAGGAAGTCTTCTTTCCATAAATGGGCATTTCCCTTTTCCATAAACGAGCAGATAAAAACGATTTTCTGCAGATTGAAGATGTAGATTTTCTCATTGATGTCCATGTATGTGTAGCAGAACAAGAGGAATGACTTGGATTTATCATGGTCCCCATCAAAGATGGTCAGTTGACCAATGTGGCAGTCAAACATTCTGTGACCTGCCAATAGTTATTTTTACAAAGTTTACACCAAACCCCATGATGTCCAAAGCCATTTACACCAAACTCCATCATTTCTGAGGTTTTGGACTTTCGGACCTGCAGTTTCTGAGATTCCTGTGCTTTAGAAACCTTCACACTTGTCCTCCTCATGTCCAGTCCAGTCCTAGCTAACCCCACTGGTGCATAGTCATTGGAAATATCGATATTTCCATTCCTGATGCATTGTGCAGTGTTATTACATGTATTCTCACAAGCCACAGTACCTCATGGCTTATTGCATAGAATTTTGGACCCAAAGTGAATTTGCCTACTTTCATCTATAGTACTCTGGACTTTCACATAGCATGTTATAAGGAACCTGTAGACACTATTCCATACCATCCTGTAGAAGGGAGATCACCCCAGATACTTGGTCCCTGTCTAACAAGCCATAGGCAGGCAATATTATAGTCATTCATTATCCTTGTGCAAAACACTATCCTCATCATCATATCGACCCTCCCATCACATCTATAACAATCCGAAGTACTTGCACTCTTTTCTTATCCTCTCAGTCATTACCAATCCACAGACCCAAAATTCCTGCGCATTGGACATCACATATAGCCATCAGATTTGGCTGTAGAGCTTTGGACTTTCATGTTCCATATAGTGCACACTTTATTTTACCTCAGTAGACAGCAGATCCCTCAGGTCGAATGTACTTGTCCTACAAGTGTAGCAGCTAGGCAAGACTTCGACATATACTAGCATAGGTAGTAGTTCACTATCATACTAGCTAGATTGTAGTCTTTACACTGATCTTGAATTTGTGGTCTTTTGTAGACATTCCAGATAGATGGTAATGTCACAGGGATGTAAACCTTTGTGCCTAAACACACTGTCTTGCTGTCCACTAGGGCTTTCTTCTGGGATCAGTGGTGGGGCTGAAGACTGGGTAGTTGATGGTATCAAGGACTTTAATCTTTTGTTACAAACTGGGATAGTTCTTCACACAAAGGCCACACACAAGAGGCTTCTTGAATGTGGATTGTAGCACTCAAGCAAACAAGCAAGAATTTTCAGTATCAACAAGGCAGTTGAGTACTGGTACAAGACTGCTGAGTCAAGTACATGTATCTGCGATGACAAAGACAGTCAAGACCTATTGGTAAGAGGACTAGACTAGCTGAGTTGAAGCAAGGGTTCATTCTGTGGACTAAGGCTTAGGGGTGCTAAGACTTAGAAGACGATTCAGACAACTAGAGTTGCAAGGCTCTAGTGAAGGACATTCCAGGTAAAACCCAGTAAGATTAAAGTAAAGAACAAGAGACAAGTACACTGTGCTTAAATAGGGTAGCTATGTGCACACAGACCAAGACTGCCTAAAGAGGCATAGGAAAGGAGACATGAGAAAGTAAGAGTGTATCCTAACAAGGAAGGCATCTATAGTACAGACGTGTTGAGATGTATGATATACAAGGTAAGAGTGACATAAGTGAAGACATAGCACAGATAAAGGGAAAATGAATAGGGGTACATACAACTGTAACAATGGGGGGTGTTAGAGAGTCAGGAGAGAGAGGGGTATGGGCATGTAGCTTTGGTTGAGGATTTGATGGAGGTTTTTTCCTTGTCTCTCATGATCTGAGTGGGTGAGGGTTCTAGGTGTGGGGTGTGGGGTGTGGGTTTATACCTGTGCATTTTGGTCAGCACATGTGAAGTTGTGAGTTAGCATTCATTATCCTGTGCAGGGAGTGTCAGAATTTGATGAATAATGTGTTCTCAGATACAGCTCATTTATTTCATGTTCAGTGTGCATGTACTTATCATCATACAGCATTTTTGGAGTGGCTCATTTTATGGTTTAGGCTGATGGTGTTCATTTGTCATTTGTGGTTGTCTTGATGTCATGGGTGTAGTGTTGCTGCAGGTTATTACAATCCTGTGTTCATTTATAAAAATTTTATCGGTAGGTTTCGTGTGTTGTCGGAATCATTTGCAGGGTGTTATGGGTGCCATTCAGGTGTGAAGTTTCCAGTGTTTGTTTAAGCATGTGTAGATCAATGGTTTTAACAGGTTTTAGTTCTGTGTATGGCCAGTGGTTTACTCCTTGCCCACGAGAGTGCGTGGGAAAAAACAATCATGGTGGTGGTACGAGTCCAAGGGCCTCCCTAAAATCCTATTCTTACTCTGAGTACCCTGTAACTAAGTGACAAGCTTGACTCCGAAGGAGCCGAAACGGTGGCTTGAACCTTAAATCGTCGGTGGTTTCCTGTATAATCGAATTGGATCGCACTTCGACGACGTGTCTGAGACTTGCGGATAACGATAACTTCGGGTTGATTTCCTGATGGGGTACCTTCTTGAAACTTGCGTGCACATTCGGAGTCACCATAGAACTTCTTCGAGTATAATGTCGTCTCCACAAGTATAAAGTCAACATAGTCGGGAGCACCTCCTGCTGTTGTGAGTGTCACTCTTATCGAAATCTATGTTTTGTGGTGGGATATGCGCGTCATGAAATGAGCTGGGGAAAACAACGGTACGGCACAGCTACCGCAATCCCACGTCACACGTGGCCGAGCGACCTGTTTCTTATGGTTCTCGACGGTCCAGTTCTGGGTTCGACGATTTTATAGAACCGAACCGCGGCAGCACTATAATAATTGAGAACAGGTATAAATTCAACGCGACTGAGTTGAAAAGGTCTCAGAGACGACTGCCTCTTGTTGCAGTGAGTAACCCTCTCATGTCACACTACGCGCATTTCATTGAACCGACATATAATACGCAGCTCTTTAAAGACTTTGTCATAGCAAATTTGCGCACAGGACGACGCATTACACAATTAAACGCGGTGGGTAGTTTCTTCACACGGTCACATTGTATACTGAAGCATAGTCATACTAGATACCATGAAGTTCGTTCAAATCGTTCATCTCGCAATCCTTGCTGCTGCCACTGTCACTGCCAGTGTCACTACAGCAGGTTCTCTCGAAACATCGACAGCCGTGCAGTGTGTCTCAGCTGGGCCAGGGTGCGTCTTAGAACGACCTTCGAATTGCACATCAGGGGCGTGGCCTGCGCAGCCATGGCCTTATAAAGATATCAACTCTTGCTGGATGTGCTGTTCCCTCACAAGTAGTTAATCGAACCTGAGGTTAGCTCGTTCATATTTTCTCTCAGTACAAGTAGATTGTGTCCTGCACAGTTTTCCATAAAGATTGAGTACTCAGTAGTATGTACTCTGCATAGATAAGATCCGTCTGGTCCATATGTGAAGCGTAGTTGACGTGGGCAGCGTTCATTCATCCCCTTACAAGCGCCAGGTCATCATTTTCATCACGGACACTATTGACACCACGAATCCATGAGAAAGAACTGCTGTCGTATCTGCAAGCGCTCGCTCGTACCATTTTGTGTTGCTAACCATTGTGCTGTCGTCCCGAACATCACAATGAGTGACCAGTCCTTTGTTACTTGTCCGACCCCTGGAAGTTGCGTCACTTCAAGGTACGAGCAACTGCTCCTTCAAGCCTATGCAAGACCCCGAGGAGCCCATCAGGATAATACTCTACAGTTGTAGCGCTGATGTGGCCGTTTCTCACTATCCTGCCTCCACGGCCAACACTGCGTCCGCTGCTCCTACACGACATATCTGAGTTCCTTTATCCACCGTATCACAAATTCGCTGCTGCCACAATAATCTCGCCTCCCCGGATCTCATTCACCCCATTAACTTTCAATACCTCGATACCACCATCTATACTATGCCAAAGCATCATCGAAATACTTTTATCGTTGCGTCACAGATGTAGTATTCAAACCATTAATAAAAATTGCATTATCAGGCATTGTATCATTCATGGTCCACTACTCTACAACTCCTTGTAAGGTACTGAAAGTGCTCAGTAGGTCTCGAGTGGAAGAAATATGGAGATGTGCTGTGGACATGGTAAGAAGTGCGGCACTAAAAGATGGGGAACGAGCTCGATCAGTTGTGAGTTGTGACATGTGCACCAGCAGTTAGTGTGTAAGTAAGAGTGCTGGATGTCGATACCGGGATGACAGTGCTGCATAAAGGTCAGCAGTTTTTCTTGCTTGTGACGAAGTACAGCAGCCTGAGGCCACTAGCCGTGGACTCGGTCGAAATCTATGAATGGCTGTACACGCAGTTTGAGCAGCAATTGCTCGTACCTTGACCCAGGGAGCCGATATTTTTCCGACGAGTAACAGCGACGGTAGACTCCATCACAATTCTCATACCACACACGCACCAGCCACGTCGTCTTCCTAGGAAGCTAAATATGCACAATGTAACCACAACGACAACGTTAAATTCACCTGGGTAGATCGTATCAGCACTTATGACTTGTGGCAGAAGCCCATGCATATAGGGTATATAGTGTTGTTGGCAAAACTGCGCCATTGCGCCGCGCCAGTTGTGCCATTTTGACAATTGCCGGCGATATCTCGGGGGTCCTTGGCACAACTAGTACTATCTAGTAGTAGTACCAGAGGTCCAGGGGGCAACTTGGACGAGCTCGTCACAGTGTTCCTTAACACATTCACCATCAATTCACTTATTAGATCACAGTAACAATATTACCATTTTTTTACCATTTGTCCAAGTTGAACCATATCATTTGCACCATCCTCAGGCTGCGCTTGGGACTCGTCTCAAAATGCCTACTGAAAAACATCCAGTGCCAAGGCTGTATTCAATCGCAGTGTCTCAAGCTGCAAAGATCCGAACGTTCGAGCAGATCAGTGTACGGCTGCACTTGCACTTGACATTACAAAACAATGGCGCTGGGATGGGGATTGAGCTGTCAAACTTGTCGAGAATCTAAAGCAGTATTACCAATGCAAAGGCCCGTTTGCAGGTGATCAAGCCAATGAGAAGGATTGGTGGGAAAATCTTCCGATGTCTGCGAAGACATACCCATTGAAATCACCTTATTCTCAATTGTCCCTCATGCAGCAGATGTCGAACGACTATTTTCGGGTCTTGGTGGAATCTAGAGTGTCAAACGTTGCAACTTACCAGTTCGCACTTTCGAGACCCTCGGAAAACTTCATAACAACTATTCCTATCATGTCCACTTGCTGCTGGCCAACCAGTCCGTCGAAAACATGCACATATGCACACTCAGAACAATGGTGGCATTGACACGGACCTGGCAATGGATCTCGACACAAATTTCGCATGGACACCTCCTTTGATGACCCAGAGTGTATGACCTTGCGGAGTTGGAACAGGTTGACAAAGGAATTATGCCTGCGGCTTTCGAAGACGATGTTCAGCAGGTGGGATTTGACTTGAATGATAATATATCTTGGGATGTGCAGTCTCTGTTAACTATGAAAGATGTCTCGTCAATGTAATAATCGGTAGTATCATTATGAATTATCATGAATCGTTGTCACACTGATGGAGGGAGTTCAAGTTTTGCCAAGTTTTGCCAGTGCGCCAAGTGCCAGTTGTGCCGGCACTTGGTCAAAACTCGGCCGAAAGTAGTTTTGCCCCCAGCACTAAGGGTATACCATTCATTTGAATTGATTGCTGCGCAGCAACCTGTGATTGAGACGTAGGGAGCAAGGACCTAGTCCATGACGTGGCACCTTGGAATTCTCTCACCTTTGGTCCGGACTCTTGAGTCATTGATCCGCAGCCCGGCACTAGCACTCACGAATGTTGGATCTATTCTCTTACAGTTGAGGCTACGAGATTGATAGCTTTTATGTGTACAAGTATAGCGCAGAGAATAGGAGCGCAAGATAGATATTTCGGCAATCTCCTACTATCCCCGACTCCAGTGGGAGAAGGGTTTTGTCAGACGCAAACGACCAGTTTCCTCTGCAAAGAATCTGTCGTGGAAAAATGACTAATTGCTTATGTCACTCTTGTAGTCTGTGATTCCCTCGATCCTGCAATCTGTGATTTCCTCGAATGCCTACGCCACTTCATGACAATTACTTGGCTTTTCTTTTTCGCTGATTCCCAATGACTCGTCTTACAGTTTGTGTAGCTACCTCGAATGCATACGCCACATCAGGCTCGTAGCAACACAAAAAAGTACGAGCGAGCGCTTGCAGATACAACAGCAGTCGTTTCTCATGGATCTGTGCTGTCAATAGTGTTCGTGACGAAAAGGATGACCTGGCGCTTGTAACGGGATGAATGAACGCAGCCCACGTCAACTACGCTTCACATGTGGACCACCGCTTTGGATCAATGCGTGGCCGTCGGTAATCTCTGAGCGTAGCACAGGGATATTAATCAAGAAACACCTTCAAGTTGTCACAGCTTGTAAAGGATGCGGGTCAGAAGAGAATCAACGCTGCGTCTCTGTTTGTGTTTCACTGACGAATCTTATCTATGCTAAATACATACTACTGAGTACTCAATCCTTGTGAGAAACGGTGCAGGACACAATCTACTTGTACTGAGAGAAAATGTGAGCGAGCTAACCTCGGGTTCAATTAACCACTTGTGAAGGAACAGCACATCCAGCAACGGTTCATACCGTTAGGCCATGGCTGCGCAGGCCACGCCCCTGACGGGCAATTCGAAGGTCGTTCTAAGACGCACCCTGGCTTAGCCATGATGCACCGCACGTCTGGTGATGTTTCGGCAGAATTTTCTGTCGTAACCTCAGTGACACTGGCAGTGACAGTGGCAGCAGCAAGGATTGCGAGATGAACGATTTGAACGAACTTCATGGTATCTAGTATGACTATGCTTCAGTATACAATGTGACCGTGCTAGGAAACTACCCACCGCGTTTAATTGTGTAATGCGTCGTCCTGTGCGCAAATTTGCTATGACAAAGTCTTTAAAGAGCTACGTATTATATGTCGGTTCAATGAAATGCGCGTAGTGTGACATGAGAGGGTTACTCACTGCAACAAGAGGCAGTCGTCTATGAGACCTTTTCAACTCAGTCGCGTTGAATTTATACCTGTTCTCAATTATTATAGTGCTGCCGCGGTTCGGTTCTATAAAATCGTCGAACCCAGAACTGGACCATCGAGAACCATAAGAAACAGGTCGCTCGGCCACGTGTGACGTGGGATTGTGGTAGCTGTGCCGTACCGTTGTTTTCCCCAGCTCATTTCATGACGCGCATATCCCACCACAAAACATAGATTTCGATAAGAGTGACACTCACAACAGCAGGAGGTGCTCCCGACTATGTTGACTTTATACTTGTGGAGACGACATTATACTCGAAGAAGTTCTATGGTGACTCCGAATGTGCACGCAAGTTTCAAGAAGGTACACCATCAGGAAATCAACCCGAACATCAGGAAAAGCTTCCCGTCCTAAATTTTTTCGTATTATCTGAATCACTTGAATTAGCTGAATTTCCGATAATGCGTCTAATTATGCTAATTCCGTCAAAAATACACTAATGCAAGGACAAATTCTACCGAGAGAAGGTACCATATGGTGGATGTACGACAACACACATTAAAGCAAGATCATTACCGAGATGTCCAATTAGTAGGTAGGCAATACTAAAGTAGCCCAATCAATTCTCAGCCACATGTGATGATAAGATTGCACAACCAGATGAGCCTGGCTCTCTTTGTATTGTCCCTT
>MU172946.1:419949-458211 GCA_016695475.1 Suillus decipiens
GTTGGTCTGCTGCAGAATATGAGCCTAGTGGTTGATTGCTCAGATCCTCGAACTGGAACTCTTGATTGATAAAGAATTGTTGCATGAACATTGTATGATTTCTAGTTGGTCAGTCAGCATTTGAATGAATATGGACAGGTACAAATAACAGACCTTTTCGTGGTTGTAGATCGGCACTGGTGGTTGCTGGGCTGGTGGTGAGTGTTGCTGATTATGAGGCTTTGGGATTTTGCAGTGGGCATGTGCCTGGTCATATAATCATTCCCAAATATTCAACTTCATTGGAATCAAAAGTACACTTCTTCAGTTTCAAAAAGAGCCACTCTTTCCATATATGCTTGAGTACCTGTCTGGTTTTCTTCCAATGTTCTTCTAGCGTTTTTAAGAAAATGAGGACATTGTCCATGTAGATCACCATCCATCCTTTGTTGATTTCTTGTTGGAAGGTGCAGTTCATATAAGCTTGGAAGGTAGCCAGTGAGTTACAAAGCCCAAGGAACATGACATTGGGCTCATATTGTCATATACCGGATTCTACACTTGACTTGCACTATAACATCCTGCTCATATCCACATCCATCCAATCCCCACTCAATCCAGTTCACATATCCGATCCGATACACTCGTCTGATCCATATCCAATCCAAGACACTCATCCGATCCAGATCCAATCCGAGACACTCGTCTGATCCATATCTGATCCATGTCCATATCTGATCCATGTTCATATCTGAAACCATTCCTGCGCACCTGCACATTACCCCTTTTAGGATATACCTGTGCCACCGGCTCTCAGTCATTCCTGCCTTCACCTCTTGGTCATCTCTGCCTTCGGCTATCAGTTATCTCTGCCTCCATCTCAATAAGCTATTCCATACAAGTTTCATCTCCAAGTTCATAGCCTGATGTTTTGCTGTACTTACTATTATGTTTCTGACATAGCCTCGGACTATGCTTACTTACCTTCCGGCATGCTACCTACAGTATATAAACTCATAGTACAACTCCTGCAGACCTTAGTCTGATCATTGCTTGTCTCCTTACTTATCCTGCTGTCTATATAACTCTGTTTCTGTTCTCACTTGAGCTCCAGCCCTTGTAAGTCTCTGGCTCTGGACTATGGGAGTACTCTCTAGTCTGGAGCCTTGACTCTCTGTCATATAATCACTTTCGGACTTCGTCCGATTGTAGTCCGTCTTCCGTTCCACCTTCAACTCTACCTGTGGTAGTCTTCCTCTGTTAGTTTCTACTTTGGACCTTGTCCGAAGTAGTCTATACTCTCTCTGCTTCACATCCGGGCCTACTCCTCTATAGTAGTTATACCATTTCATCCATCCGTACACCTATCCATCTATCTGTCCATCTGTTCATCCATCTATCCGTTCATCTGTCCATCTATCTATCTGTCTGTTTACCCATCCGTCCATCCATCCATCCATCTGTCTGTCTATCCATCCGTCCATCCGTCCATCTGTCCATCCATCTGTTATCCATTCAACACTCCACTACTCCTACTTTCAGATCCTTGGACCTTTGGATCCTCGTACCTTTGGATCCTCATACCTTTGGATCCTTGTACCTTTGGACCTTTGGACCCTTGGTCCTATGGTCCTATGGTCCCATCCTATTCTATCCTTCATCCTATTGTAACATCCTTCACTGTTCTACTCTGGACTTCGTCCAAGTAGTCTTGTCATCATCCCCTATCATCCAGAAATAGTTCCTGCGCATTTCCACGCTCATCCAGAAGTCCTTCAGAGCTCTATTGAACTATCCTGCCCTAGAGTTCATCCGAACTACATCTGGACTTCACCAGAACTCTCCCTAGGACTTCATCCAAAATTAAGGGGCAATACTTGGGTAAGGGGCACAGTGTATGAGCTGAGGCCAAAGCCCTTTATGATTTGTTAACCCTCCGAGCACGTCTCTAACACATATAGGCCATATTCCATAGTAAAGGCAGCTTTCCAATGGTCATCAGGATGGATGCAAATATTGTTGTAACTGGACAGAATATCCATTTTCATAAAGAAGTGAGTGTTGTGGAGTCAGGCAATGAGAGAAACTGGAAGAGGGAGTGGATAGGCATTCTTTATCATCCAATCGTTAATGTACCAGTAATCTTGACAAGGACAGAGTTCTCCACTCTTCTTTCCTATGAAGAAGAAGCCACTGGCTTGCAGCAATTTGGATTCTGAGATGAACCCTTTAGCCATGTTGTAAAGACTATAATCCAGCTAGACTGATAGCAGACTACCACCTAGACTAGTATATGTTGAAGTCTGCCTAGCTGCTATACTTGTAGGACAAGAATGTTTGACCCAAGGGGTTGCCAGTGAATATATCCTGCCAATGCTAATGTGAGATGCATGATACTACATTTAGATGATGCTGAAAGTAGTGGTAGCATTGCTGCTGTTAGCACTGTGAAGGCTGCTGATGCTGATGTTAAAGTATGCTGAGGATAATGAGTACCAAGGATGCTGGTGATACCAATGGTACTGAGAGTAGTGCTAGCAATGAGCAGAGTGATGGTGTGAACCGATGACTATGATAGCAATATATGCTGAGGGACAGCGAAGCTTAAGCAATAAATGATGGCAAGATTACAATGATAGCGGTGATAGTGAAGTGTATAGCAAGACAGCAAAGACTGCCAAAGACTCAGAGATAATGGATTTCAAAGAAGATATATTTAAATAGGGGTAGTGGTAGTGGTACGGGAATCCCGTCTAATGAGTGATATGAAGTGTAATATAATGAATGTATACTTCAGTGCATGAATAGTACACCGAAGGTAAGAAGTGACTTCTTCTACCAAATGTATGGTAAAATGGGAGTATAGTACGCAGAAGAAGTCAGCTATCTTTTATCATGCATCATAAATAAATGGAATCAATAGGTGAGGGTAGTAGTGAGTTAGCAAGACTTAGCCATAGTGATATGTAATAGCACTGTGGCACATGTTCTACATGTAATAAAGCTTGCCATGGGATTTAGCAGCAGCAGATGAGAATATACTATGCACCAAATGGAACTAGTGGGCATGGCATGGGCATTCAATGGGCATTGGCTTGTGAAACATGGCTTGGTGCTTCAGTATGGTAACCGGCAAGTGTGCAGTATCCTCAGTAACTGTATATAGCATTAATGGTAGGGTTAGGGGTGGTCATGCAATGCAGGATAGGGGTCAGACAATTATAGAAATGGACCTATACATGGCCAGCACCAGCTGGACTGTCATAATATTCTTATCAATAAATGTTTTGATGGCTTCTCTCTCTTTCTCCAATAATGGGTAAACCTTTGATGTTTGTGGTATAAAACTGGGTTTAGTCTCGATATGATAGTCAATTCCAGGGTGTTCTGGAGGGAGTTGTTTCAGTCCTTCTTTAGCAAAGATGTCCTGGAAGTCATGAAGGTAGGAAGGGACTAGGTCCTCAAATGTCTTCTTTCATTTCTCCTTTTCTTCCATGGCAAATTCTTGGGCTTTGTTACTGAACTTCAAAGGAGATTCTGTGAAGGTGGGGGGAGATAAGGAAGTTTGGGAGTAATTAGGAAGCTGCTCCAGTCGAAATGTACCATCACATGTTAGTGGTGTATCCATGAAGACTTCCTCAACAATCCTTATGGCCATTCCATCAATATCATATTCCACTAGGAATTCTCCCTCGTTCAGCTCATATGTTGCCACATTTAGAACTTCTGGTTTGGTCCAGACATCTTGCATGATATCAAAGGAAGGTTCTTCTTCATCATTTTCAGTGGAAAGCAGTGCCAGCATGGTTTCTTCAGCCACTGCTTGGAATTCTTCATTGGTTGGGCATCCTTCTAGAAAGTCAAATCATTGCTTCTTTAGGTCCCTTCCCTTTGGTGGTTCTTCCACTTTTTGGACATGTTTTCATTGCTCCTCCGGAGAATGCTGCTCCTGAGGAACTGGAGCAGGTTGAGGGGAGGGCTCCCTTTTGTTTTCTCTCTTCTCAACATGAGGAATCAGGAAGATAGGTCATGGGGAAATGGTTTCATGTGGAAGGGTAGGATGAGTTATCATGGGTGACAGGAGCTTAACTGGTGGTTGTAGGGGTGGTTCAGGAGATGGAGGAAACACAGGTTCAGGTTCAGAGGGTTTCTAGATGGGGATGGCAATCCCAATACTGCGAGGGTAAGGGGTGTTTGAAGGAGGCTTGGAGTTCTTCCATTTTGGAATCAGGTGGTTGAATAGAAGAGGTAGTCTAGCCTTCTTCCTATTGGTGTCTACATCTATTTCAATTAGATCTGACTTCTTTGTTCGTGACAGAGTCATGGTTTTGATGGTCCAGTCAATGACTGGGTTCATGGCATGTAGCCAAGGAATACCAAGGAGGATTTGGTCACATCTTCCTAACTTGGTGATGTTGAACTTCCCATACATGGTTTTTTCATCAATCTTCATGACTAATAAGCAGTAGTGCATAATTGAGCCTCCTTTGACATAGGAGCCATTGGTGGTGGTGACTTTGAAAGGTTTGCTCAACCTTCTTTAGTTAATCCCATGAAGCTTTACAAAATCTTCAGAGATGAATGTTCCAGCAGCTCCAGAATCTATAATGGCAGTGGTTTAGATGGATTCTCAAAAAGTACAGGAGAGAAGGGTGATTGGAACATGTAATTCTTTTTATTCACCTACAGCATGTACAAGTCTTAGTAATACAGATGGAGAAACATACGCCAATTTGTTTCTTCAAGTCAAAAATCCTGAGCCAACCATCTGACCATTTCTTCATTATTGCTTTCTACTTCTTCAATCGTTGACTGAGAGTTTTCCACTTCAGTCTTTCATATTGTGGTGTCTTTCCCCTTCTTCTTCTGTGGACAGGCATTTGCCCAGTGTCCAGTCTGGTGGAAAAGGAAGCATTTTCCTTTCCTCATATGTTCTGCCTTCTCAGCTTGAGTTAGGTAATCAACTTCTATTGTGTTAGGGTTGCAGGAAGATGTGTATCAGGTACTTCTGTACTTCTGAGTCTTCTTTTGTGGAGCATGATGGTTCTTTATCACCTGCAAGCGATGGAAAGAGTTGTTGATATTGATGTATGTTTCAATGATTCCGTCAAAAGTCTCTGGGACATCTCCAGTGTTGAATAACTTTGTAAGGATGCCTAGGTTAAGGCCATCCTGGAAGTACTGGATCTTAGTGGAGTCATCGGTGATTTTGAAATTGGAGATGTACATCTGCAAATCTTTGCTGCCTTGCTTGAGATCATGAAGCTTCATGATAGAAGACCCTACAGGGTCAAGGAGTGTGAACACCTTCTGGAAGCTTTTGATGAAGTCGCTGTACTTTCCATAGTCTGGGGTGGTTTGACTTTGGACCATCTCTATGAAGCTTTCTTTCCATGTTTGAACATTTCCCTTCTCCATAAATAAACAGATGAAGATAATTTTCTGCTTGTTGGTCAGGTAGATCTTCTCATTGATATCCATATATGCTTGACATGATAGGATGAACAATTTGGACTTATCATGGTCACCATCAAATACAGTAGGTTGACCAATCTTGAATTTGTGGTCTTTTGACATGATGGCAAATCTATGTCAGGTACTTTGAATAAACCTTTGGAGTGCCTACACACGCTGTCTTGCTGTCTGTTAGGGCTTGTCTGATCTGCTGTCTTGCAGGAATCGATGGTGGAGCTGAAGACTGGATAGTTGACAGTATCTTGGACTTTAATCTTTGGTTACAAACTGGGATAGTTCTTAACAAGCAGTCACAAATGAGAGACTTGTGATTGAGCTGCTGTACCTTCACAGAAGAGCAAAGGTTCATCATACAAGACTTAGCTAAGTCAAGTATGAGATCAAAGGCTCAATGTACCAGATGAAGTCAAGTACAAAGAAGATCAAGAGTTTAGGCTAAGTCAATGGAGTGCAAAGACTTAGAATAAGACTCAAAGATGACTAAAGGTTGGAGGCCTTTAGCAAAGGATATTCAAGTGAAAACCTAGCAAGATTAAAGTAAGGAATACAAGCATTGTACACTGTGCTTAAATAGGGTAGCTATGCATGCACAGACCAAGAGTGCCATATAAGGCATGAGAAAACAGACATGAGAAAGTAAGTGCATATCCTAAGAAGGAAGGCAACTATGGTACAAGCATGTTGAGTTGTATGACATACAAGGAAGTAATGACATAAGCAGAGACATAGTGAAGTAAGAAGGGAAAATGGATAGGGGCACATATGATTGTAACAATGAGGTGATTATATCTGTTCACATCATTATGTGCCACTTTACTGGTCAGCTATGAAGAGACATTTTTTGGTAACTTTTCCTATCCTATGGTCAGAACAATATTGGTATATTGTATTAGGTTATGTCAGAATAGAGACTTACAAACAATAGCAATAGCACCACAGTTGTAACTGACAATGTAGAAGGAATCAAGATTAGAGATGATGCAAGTGTTTGGATATCATATACCATACTTCCAATCTCAGATCTGACCAAGATCCAATTGATCCTGCTTTCATCTGGACCACCCATCCAAAACTTCCAGCTTCTTGTATTCTAACCCCACTGTGCATACTTGCATCTACCCCCTTTCAGTTGTTTTCCTGTACTGGTATCCTGATTGTGTATATTTCTGTCCTGCTTATTGATTCATTACCTGTACTTCATTTCTGACTCATGTTTGCTGATCTGCTGTGCATTTACTAATAGACTTCCATTATACTTTATACATAGCCCTCAGTCCCAGACTTGCTGATTATCCATGCGAGTTACCTACAGTATATATTCCACATGTAAGACTCCATAGAACCTTAGTTCAAATATCATCTTAGTTCTGCTCATTCTGTTCTTCCAGACTTGAGTTCCCATTA
Organism: Suillus decipiens; assembly: GCA_016695475.1. Lineage (NCBI taxonomy): Eukaryota > Fungi > Basidiomycota > Agaricomycetes > Boletales > Suillaceae > Suillus > Suillus decipiens. The sequence goes on from MU172946.1 coordinate 426,808, forward strand.
GCTCTAGTCAACCTCTAAGACTAAGGTTAATCTCCTATAGTCCATACATCTGGCTCTACCTTCAGGTAGTCTATCTCTGTTAGTTTCTAGTTAAGACTCTGTCTGAAGCTAGCTTTACCTCTCTCTATATCTATGTTCCAGATATCCTTTGGACATAACATATCCATTACCTTCAGATGTCTGGATCTAGTGCACATCCACCTTTAGATGTTTTGGGTGCATATCTCACTTCAGAAGTAAAGGGCAATACTTGGGAAAGGAGCACAGCATACAAGCTGAGGCCAAAGCCTTTCAGATCTATCTTCTTTGAGTATGACCTTAACATTGGACATAAGTTCAGCAGAATCCCAAAATGTTGATAAGAGAGACATAGAACAAAACAAGTACCTAATTGACAATGACAAAGTGAGTTAAACATTCAAAGTTGTGATTAGTATCAATGACCTAAAAAAATAATAGGAAATCATGACATTGGAAGCACATCCTGGTACTGGTGGACATTTATTTGCTCAATCACAGTTGGAAGATTGCATGCTACATGGAGATCAGCTTGAATTGTATTCATTTTTTCAATTTGTGGTCAACATATACAAGGAGATTAATCCAGTAGAAGGAAAGGATGGAGAAAACAGGGCCAGAACATCTCTATATGGTCATCATCAGAAAAAACATAGCTATTACAAAGAATGTCACAGCAAATATCAATCTTACCATCAAGTTGTTCATTGCAAAGGTCACAGCACATTGCCCAACATTGTAGGACCATTCATTCCATGCCCCAATCATGATGATCCAAAGTGCAAAGGTCTATACTGTGCCTTAATGTTGGCCTTTCTTCATCCCTGGCATGATCTAAAGGAGATAAAAGCAGAATTTGATTCTATAGGGTTAGGATTTGATTTAGCACTGGGTTTAGATGCTTGAGGGAAATTGAGAAAAGAATAATAGTTTGTATGTGGAATTTGTGACACTGGTGAAGTTAGCAATCTCTATTCTGAAGAGATGATATCTGGACCTCACAATAAATATCATGGAGTCAAGCCATGGTCAATGACATCACAATCCAAAGTTGTTGAACACATAACCGCTGTTGATTCCTCTCAATTGCTCAAAGACCAGAGATGTGCCTACAACATAATTAATTAGCATTTAACAGAGATGCTAAGAACACCCCATTATTCTGGTCTTGCAATCCTTCCAAAGATGATGCAGAGGAACTTCTTGGTCAGAAGCTGTATGAGGAGTTTAGAGTTGTTGTTCAACTCAAGGAATAAGAGTCACCGATTGTTACAAACTGGGATAGTTCTTAATACAAAGGCTGCAAACAAGAGGCTTCTTGAATATAGATCGTGGCACTCAAGCAAACAAGCAAGAGTTCTCAGTAGTCAACAAGGTAGTTGAGTACTGGTACGAGACTGCCAAGTCAAGTACATTGTCAATGATGACAAAGACAGTCAAGGCTTTTGGAAAGACTAGACTGGCTGAGTCGAAGCAAAGGTTTGCTTTAGACTAAGACTTAGGTGTGCTAAGCTTAGATATGATTCAGATGACTAAGAGTTGGAGGCTCTTAGCAAAGGATGTTCCAGGTAAAACCCAGTAAGATTAAAGTAAAGAACAAGAGTGAAGTACACTGTGCTTAAATAGGGTAGCTATGCACACACAGACCAGGACTACCTAAAGAGGCATGGGAAATGAGATGTGAGAATATAAGTGCATATCCTAAAGAGGAAGGCAGCTGTAGTACAAGTGTGTTGAGATGTATGATACACAAGGTAAAGCTAACATAAGCAAAGAAATAGCAATGATACAAAGGAAAATGAATAGGAGTACATATGACTGTAACACCAATCTAGATTGGTTAGATTTTATGCAACATGTTCACCATGGCAGCACATCACATACAACTACTCCAGTCTCTCATAATCATGAATCCAAATTGCCCACCCCTTGACTTTTTTCAATACCACCTAGGAACAAGGCTGTATTAGTGAGGCCCTGTCATGCTGTTCATCAGCATTGGAATGGAATCATGGCACAAGCAGAATGTCAAAGAAATGGAACTCAACTATTGTTATCCCTAGCACATGACACATTCCAAGAACAGCCTCTCACACTATCAGAGCATTTTGCAGTGGCTATGAAGCCAAAAAAAATATGCTGGAAAAAGAGATGAGAGGGCTGGCCTACTAAATAGAGTGGAATTAGCAATCAGAATGCACATCATGGTGACTTTCAATGTGGAAACTGACCTAGACATCACCAATGCTTCTCACAGTCAAATAACAAAGATCATACTTGATGAACAAGAGACTATGTTCTCATGCAAATCTTTCATTGTGGAATTGAAATATCCATAGCCTATGTCCTTTTTATGATGAACCATACAAAAGCAATTCAGCTTCATGATCTAGAAAAGAATGTGTTGCCATTAGTTCTAACAGAGCACACATTCACCATTATCCATGGGAATCAGTTGAAATCTATAAAGAGACAACAATTACCTCTTACACCTGCATACTCATTTACAGACTATCACTCACAAGGTCAAACCATCAGTACCACACTTAGACATTGCAACACCACCTACAGCAGGGCTTACACCATTCAATGTGTACATTGCATTATCACAAGCTTGCAGCCAAGACAGAGTCAGGTGATTGCAAGATTTTGATGAGAACTTGTTGATGACACATCCATGTGAATATTTGAGAATCAAAGATGAAACATTTGGCAAAGATGGACTGGGAGACAGAGCAATGGTGGAATAAAAGGGCACATGATTGCCATGTAATATGCCAATGATGGTTACTAGATGAGGAGGTAGAGCTATGAGCATGATTGAGGGAGTCTTGAGTGTTGTCTAAAGGAGATAGAGCTATGAGTATGGTAATCTTGAGTATTACCTAATTTGTCTACACTTTTGCACAGATAAATCAAACTGTTCCCTTCAGCCACAATTATTGGTTCTAGTGACCTTGTAAACAAGGTGATAATTCATATGTAAATGTGTATCTGAAAATCTAAAGCCATCAAGAATCCTATCTAAGCATCAAAAATTCATCTCAATCTCTATATCTTTTCATCTTGAAAGTCACATTTTGGCAAATTTTCAAAGCATGTGAGATACATTTATAGGGAAACTGATATATTCAGTAGAGTAGGATATAAACAGAGTCATGTAAAGTAGCTATATTCCTCAATAAAATTTGTATTACAACTGACAAAGACCAATATAAAAAAAGATAGTAAACCTGGCTGGGCAGAATGAGATGATGTGAGGGTAAATTGGAGGGCCAGTGGAAAGAGAGAGGATGTGTGAGGAGGCAGCTGGGCACTAGAGGGAAGGAAATGAGGTGTAAATTGGAAGGCTGTGTGGAAAGAGAGGATATATCAGAAGGCAGCTGGGAAGATGGTGATGAAGGATTCTGGAAGAGCTTTGGAATGTCTGTAGATCCACTTATATCTACCAGGAGCATGACACACTTATGCCAGCTGATCACTGGATCTGGGCAGACTGTGCTTATCCACTAAGCACTTGGTGTATTACTCCTTTCAAGAAGCTCCACAAGGGACATTTGACAGCAAACTAGAGGACATTCAATTTTCATCTTTCTTCAGTTTGTACATTTATTCCCTGATTTTTCTAAATTTATAATTTATTTATTAGGTTCATGTCCATGTTGAACATGCATTTTTTGCATTAAAAGGGCACTTTCAATCCCTTCAAGACCTCCAAGAGAACATCAATTCAGCTGATGACTTGCAGGCAGCTGTCCATTGGATTCAGTGTTGTCTCATCCTTCACAATATGATTATCCAGTTTGAAGAACACAAAGGTCATATAGGATCCAGTGGCTCAGTGACATAGGCCTATCAAGAGGACAATAATTCAACTCAAGGAGCAGAGAATGAAGGACCTGATGGGAATGAACAAGTAGGTGACAGATTGTATGAAGGGACTCCAGGTCAGACACAACATGAGAAGTTGAAAGATCTGTTATTTGACAGTCCTCACTCAAAGGCACAGTGTAGGGAGCACTAGCAATAGTTACAAACTTCACATTGACAAGCTAGTACAGAAGATACACCAGTGTATAGTAAATTATTAAAGTCTAGACACAGTTAGAGACCTCAGTCGTAGTGGAACAGACTTTAATATATTACCTAGACACAGCTAGAGACTAAATGGTATCATGAGTGTCTAGGTGGGATTAAGATAGAAACAGAAAACTCACCCTCAGTCATAGTGGAATAGACTGAGGGGAGGGAAGAGACAGGATAATATATATATGTATATGTATGTACATGGTTAGTATTCCTTTGATTCAACTCCACAGTACTTGCTGTTGTGTTGAATATGAGCATGTGCCATGCTCCAACACTCTTCCTTGATGCAACAAGGAACTCCTCCTTAATTTAATCACCAAAGGCCCAAACAAGCTCACAGGCATTCAAAATCTTTGCATGGGAGTGCTTTTGTGAATATATCTGCAATGTTGTCTTTTGAACAGACATAATGGAGCTGGAGTTGACCCTGTGCAATACAATTGCAAATAGAGTGTATTTTGATGTCAATGTGTTTGACCTTTGAGTGATAAGATGCATCCTCAGATAGAGTAATGCCACCAGTGTTATCACAGAGAAGAGGGGTGGCAGATGGTTGTGTAAAGTCAAGTTTGTGAAGAAGTGTGCAGAGCCAAGCAATCTCTTGAGATGCCTCCAATGCTGCAACATACTCAGCTTCACAAGTGGACAGGGATACAAATTTTTGTTGATGGGTACTCCAGGTAATGACACCACTGCCGAGGGAGAAGCAGTAGCCACTTACAGACCATCTGGTATCAGGGCAGTTGGCAAGATCACTATTGGTAAAATACATAAGGGAGTGGTAAGGTGGGGGCAGTCACCTTCACACTGTGATTGCTTTCTGTCAGAGTAAAATAAGATGTGATGATCCACCTGATGATTATGGAGGTGGTCAATGACCTTTTGTGTGCAAGATGGCACTGACAACCACTAGATCTGAATTTTTGTGTTATCTGAGCCAGTACCAGCAAAATTATGCAATCATCAGCCTTTACTACCTCTTCCATGAGTAATGGGCCCCTGAAGTTGTTCCATGGCCTTTTGGCCCCTTGTGAAGGGTGTCTGTAAAGCCTGTAATCACACAGAATAGTGATGAGGTGGTGATCAAAGGGCAGGCATAGCATTTGAACTCCACTTGGATGCTGAGGTTTGCCGCATGTTTGCTCTCTATTCTGGCTGTACTCTAACTGGCCTCAGTGAGTTTTACTGAGCCTCTAGCGAGCTTTACTAGAAATCCTATTCTTACTCTGAGGACCCTTATTGATTGAACCTTGATAATTGAGGTCTCGAGGACCAATCCTTAAATAGAAGGCAGGTCCCGCCATGTCTATCCTAGAATGCACATAAGACTTGACAAAGTTATTGCACTTATTATAGGAATTTTATTTATTATAATTCTATGTACATCAATGATCAAACCTTCAATGATAATTGGGGTCTTGAGAACCAATCTTTAAATAGACGGCGGGTCCCGCCATGTCTATCCTACGAGCATGTAAGACTTCACAAAATGAGTTATCATTATTGCACTTATTATAGGAATTTTATTTATTATAATGCTATGTATATCAATATGATTTCATCTTTGAATGTCTGATGTCAGAGCTACAGCGTGAGTCTGCAAGGAATCCACCAAGTTGAAGTGCTCAGCCTTTCTCTTTCTCCTACACCAGGAGGGGCAAAATACATGGTCAGTTTGAGTATTATGTGATGAGTTAGGCGCGAACCTAGGAGAGCTTCTAGTGGAAATCAACCCTGCGATATGTAGCACCGCCTACTGCGAAGATCTCTTGGGCGGTACCTAGAAGACATTCACGGATAGTGACACGGCGACTCCGCTGAACGCCTGATATCAGGTGTTGTGCAAAATCTTGGACAGTGTTTGATATTGGGCGCAAAGTCCAACCCAGGAGACACTAAATCTCGGGGGCACTGCGTGGGTCTGGCAACAAGCCCAAGTGGACCCAGGATGCCCGTTTGGCTGGGTGGTGGTATCGGTATTGGTATTGCGTCTCTACCGCGGTACCAGTGAAAGAGTAACGGGACTGTCAAAAACATTATTGGTCATTACTATGTGTATTGCCATCTAAGGCACGAACCTCGTAGAATGTGCTGATGAATGCGATCTGTTCTTCGAAAAGCAGCACAGCGACCTGATTGATCATCGAGTCCTCTCAAGATACGAAAAGCAATAGTGACGCTATGACTCCGATTTAAAAAGAAAGGAATAGGAATATTTAAAGTTTCTGGAATAACGTTAATGACGAGCCTCAAATAAGTAGAGATACGAACCTAGAGTGTGGCATTGAATGACGACCCTATGATGTGGTCGAAACCCAGTGCCGCCGCTACCTGTTGATTTCAGACGTTATCAAAAGATTTGGGAAAACGCTAAAATAAACGAAGAAGATTGAACTAAACAAAATGCGAACCTGGAGAGAAGCAGAGGAATATTGTTAGAAAGGCTTAATTAACGGCGCCAACCGCGAGGATGTCATCAAGGAAGGTGACCGGCCTCGGTGATGAATCGATGACGTTGCGACCTTTGATGCTCGATGAACGTTGAACGGGCACTGCCCATGGAAGCCGTCATAGACAATAAATGACTTGATCGGGATACACAGCGTAGATTGTGATCTGCCACAAGAAGGTCAGCATGGGCATTTGACAAAATACCGCCAAATATCTTGTTTATCCATGTTCCATGTTGTTTGCGGGTCAGGAGGTCTTCACCTCTTCTCACTTGTCCGTCATTGCTCTAGGTATGTAGACTGTAGAGTTTCTTTCTGGAGCGTTTTTTCTCACTTGTCCATCGCCGCTAGCATTCAGTTTTTTCGGCACCCGCCTAGGCTGTCTTCTCCACTTGCTTCTGAAGTTCTCACACATGTATTCACGTATTCTGGGTCCACTGGAAATCTGCCTCTAGTGGTTTCTATTACCGCGGTATTCATCTGGAGCTCGTCGGCGCCCCTCCGCGGCCTACTGCATAAAAGGTTCAACGAGACTTTGTGAGAATCGCGTTCTCTCCTCCATGCCAGGTTCCCCACTACTCTCGCACGCCACCCTGTCTTCGACGTCTCAACCTCCCTGTTGAGTTGACGCACTATCCTCACAGACTGCCGAGTCTCTGTCGCACGTGGAAAACCTTTCCATTCAAGCACCATTGCCATTCATGCTTATCCTAAATCTACTGCTCTTGCACACCATCTGGTCTTTGATGTCTCAACTCTCTTTGAATTGACGCACTGTCACCACGCAGAAATTGCGTACATGGTGCTTGACGATCATGTTCGGGCTGTTCACTGTCTCCGCGTGCCTTCTCATCTGTTGTACGTGGTAACCCCACGTTCCTCTACCTCCTAGCCACGTAGCCTTTCGATCTCGTCTCCGGTGCCTCATTCTTGCATGCATGACCGCCAAGCTCGAGCGCACACGATGCATGAGTATTCCGCTCTCATCGCCAAATAATGCTGGACTACTTGCAAGTTGTATCATCATCCATGAAGTAGAAACTTGTACTTGAGGCATATCCTTTGTATTTATTTCACTGTACCAAGTATTAGATTAAGCCCAATTAAACTAATAATGTCTAAACAGAAAATGTGGACGCTAAGACGGGGGGCCAGGAGCGAAAGATGCAATTGGAGCACACATAAACCTGCCCCTTGATGTCACATACATTAATTCAGACCACGAAGAAGCATTGGCTTCACCGAGATAGACTTTGCTCCACATGGTTGTGAGAAATGAAAAAGAGATTGCTCAGCGTATGCGTCATGGCAAGGGCGCCCGGAGCGCGCGCCACAAAGGCAGAGGGACCGACCCTGGGTACATGCCAGAACGATTCGAAAGGTATCAACCAATTAGACTCAGTGAATAATGTCAATGTACGATGTTTATTTCAAGTATTTTCGGATGCCATTGTTTCATTTTTACTCTAACTCAGGTACATTATGTAATCTCTGTGTTTTGACTGATAATGAATGAGATCAGACAAATGCCTTGTCTCAGACTTGAATGAATATTGAGGGCGAATCTGTTCGCCTGCGGGGTTACAGCGTTGGTACTCTGAACCGAAGAGGTACTGGCAGGATGCACGTATTATAATTTACATATTTATTTATAATGAGTCCGATGCTAATTTTAAGTGAGCGCCAGCTCATGGATTTTGGGAGCTGAGAGTGCGGAATAACGTTGTGTGCGAGTTATTCCTGTGTGCCAAGGTCAAAGGAACATGATGAGGCTATGATGCTCAGCTGGCCGACTGTACTCTATACGTACGATGTTTGGATGACTCTTAGTTACAAGTGACTATCCGTCGGCAAAGCGGACCTTTCATACCATACTAAAACGGACAAGTCCAAGGAACTACGGCGCCGCTCGCAGTGCCTCCATCAATCATAGAAAAATAATTCACCAAGCGAACACCACACAATTTGTTAACAACAACTATCATCATCATCATCTTCGTTATCTTCAACGACGAGGAAGATGGCAACAATAACAGCGATACCGACGACGCCCACGACTGTCCTGCCAGTTTTAAACGATTCTGTAGCTGTTGCACCGCAACGGTCCATTTTAGGTTCCTTTCTTCGACGTCCAAGGGGAGCTTCTACTTCACACCAACAACAACCTTCACAACCAGATTCTCCAACCTCTCCAACAGTCCCAACGACGACGTTAAGACGACGAAGTTTCGTACCTCAAATAAACACTTCACCAAACAACACGAACCTTGGTCAAATTTCAAACATACTACGCCGCAGACGGTCAGCCGGTACCGTTAACAACCAATCTACCCAATCAACAATGCCCGCCCCCGCTCCCCTCATTCGCGCAACAACTTTCTCCAACAACAATAACACCCAAACTCACCGTATCCGTCTAGTCCCTCACCTCGACTCCCGTCGTACCCTTCGCTTCGAACCCATAACCCGCGACCTCAAAGACAACGACATACCCCTTCGTATCGGCCGCTTCACAGATCGCTCAGGAATCGGCCTTGCAGTAGTAAACGCCCTAAATACTAACAAACTCGCTTTCAAGAGCAAAGTCGTCTCGCGCGCCCATGCTGAGATTTGGGCTGACAACGGCAAATTCTACATTAAAGATACAAAATCTTCTTCAGGCACATTCCTCAATCATCTACGTCTCAGTCCTGCGGGGTCCGAGAGCAAGCCCCATCAGCTTAAAGATGGCGATATCGTCCAGCTTGGAGTCGATTATCAGGGTGGCACCGAGGATATCTACAAATCCGTCAAGATCCGGATCGAGGTGGGGAGGGAATGGCAAGCTGCTCCGAACGCTTTCAAGTCCGTCTTCCTCCATTGATTCGTCTACTTGAGTTCGTTTTGATCTGCGTTCTAGCACAAACGCCCTCTCGCAACTCCGCTCCCTATCCGCAGACCCCCACAATCAACCACAAAGCGCAATCGCCCATGGTAAAAAACGGATGCCGAAGACTAACATCCCCGATTGTTGTATCTGTGCGTCTTTGCCCATCTCCACATGGCATGCTTTCACATGCTGATGCGTCCCACAGGCCTCTTCGCAGTAACAATCCGTCAAGCCCTCTTCATAGCCCCCTGCAGCCACGCTTTCCACTACAAATGCATCCGCCCCCTCCTCGAAGCCCACACCTCCGCATTTAGCTGTCCTCTCTGTCGCACATTCGCAGATCTCGACGAAGACGTCGAAGTCGAGGCCGATCCTGAACCAGATGCTGAAATCGAAGTCATCTCATCTCCTGAAGAAGACGACGACGATGAGGAACGAAGGGGGAAAGATAAACTCGCTCCCCCGATCGTGAGAGACGGAGCTGAGACCGAAGTGGAGGGCGATGCGAGGGGGCCGCGCGCTAGAATACGGACTGCGGGACATGTCGTCCATCCACAATCGCAATCACAACCTTACCCGACTGCCCAATCCCATTTACCCCGCGATGATGATCTCGGTGAAGACATGGATATAATAGATATCGATGTAGATTCGGACGAGGGAGACGTCGATGTAAGGGTGTTTGTCAGGGATGGGAATGGGAGTGGGAGCGGCAACGGGAGTGCAGAAGGGATGGGTCTCGAGAGTGGGATGGGAGGGGTGGCGATGATGGTAGATGGGGATGGCGTTATCAGTGGGAAGCGGAAACGTTGATGGTGAGGCTGAAGATTGCGCTTGTATAAGCATGCGTCACCTTTCTTTGGTTTCCTTTCTTTTTCTTTGTTCTTTGCCTCAAGCGGCCGGAATCCGAAGATTATTTTATTTTGTTGTTGTTGATCATATCTGGAACCTCGTATGGTTTTGTACACATAGCTTTGACATCGCACTGTATTGCGTATGTATGGATTCATCACAAGTTATACATACTTTTACATTGGTTGGAAGCAGTTTCATTCATTTATCGCAATTTCATTCATCATCAGTTTTCATTCGTTATTACAATTTCATTCGTTCATCACAGTTTTATGAGTTTATCACTACTTGCACTTATCATGATATCTCCTCCGTTCCCTCCCTTCTCGGTTTCGTTCTTCCACTTGTCCATGATGTTATCCTATCCACACCTTTCGTCTTCTATTCAGGTAGTCCTTCACGACGAATTGTTAATAGAGTTTTTTGTAATGCCTATGCGTCGAGTTGAGTCGGACCTGTCACCACCTTACACCAAGTCCAATAGAAAACAAGAAATCAGTTTCGTGAGCGTGATTGAATATCATCTAGTGCACCCCTACTCAAATATCTAAACTTGAGAGGCTTTCAAGGAGAGAGCGCTATTGACTAGCGTGTAGTGCTGAAAATTCTGCGCATATATCGTTAGAATCATTCTAGTCGCCAGAGAGGGCACGTACAGAAGTGGGCCAGGATGAAAATTGATCGATCAATCGATACGTCCAACTTGTCCAAGGGCGAGGGTGAGGTGGGAAAGTAAGGGGCATCAAGAGATGCGCACTGTCAGTGGATAAAATACGGAACTAAAACTTCAGCGCAAAGTCTTGCGGTTGTGTGGAGGCCACGTGTTCCGAGAAACGCCCAAGCGAGATGTGCCATGAGAAAGCCAAGAGGCTCGCTAACTCAGATCTTGTGTCTGGATCAACAAAAGAGTTGGCTTTGAAACATGGCTCATGTGAAAGGAAAGAGAGTGAGGTAACTCAAGAGTAGAGGTCCTGTCTGGGTCTGTACTCACGCTGAGAATTCTGTTCCCAGTGAGACGCGCTTGACACATCAATACGAAGTTCGTGATTGTGTAAAAGTCATGACGGGGACTAAGTGATGGTATACCCACGCGCTCAAGAGCCGTTATCGAAAACGGCGTCCAAGGGCCGGAGCAGCGTGATAGTGTAATCCCGACAAGAGATGTCATAGTCTCTCTCACTCTGGACTCGATTAGAGCCCTATGTCAATGTCCGCAAAATTGATGATATGGGCGGAGGCGCATGCACGGCGGCACTGAAGAGATCCGACTTACTTGAATGAATATCACAATTGCGTTACGAGTAACCCAAGGCAACCCCAAAAGAAGCACGGAATGAACTTCAGCCAGCACTTGAAGATAATCAATCATCGTCCAAGAGCAGGGCGAACGTGCGAACCCCAGTATGAGACGTCCAGTGTTTCACCAAATTCACCTCCAGCAACGATTCAAACTACCTGGATGAGAATTGGTAAAATACCCATCCGAGTCGGGAAAGTAATGCAAAGAGCACTGGTATGCTGAACTGTTCAGGAATGCGTCAATCCAGCATAACATGGACGAAAGCATCGACCTTGACAGCGATATGAAACCAGCAGCCGGAGTCTGAGATGAGATCTGAGAACCAATTTGCTATAGTTTTGTCAGACGCAAACGACTTCGCCCGTTACGTCACATATGGCCCGGGAGCCTGAGCGCCCCAAGTGAGTAGCTGGCTGGCCTCAAGCCTGAGGACAAATAAGTCTTATCATTAGAAGTACATAGAACAAATAGTTTCCTGTATATCACGGGGTAGAAACGGCCAATCCAAACCTACATGATTGATGGCAACCGGAGTTTCGCTCAAGGTTTAGTGGTGATGGTCAGAAGACATGAAGCGCCTGTCAGAACTCTCTGAAGAATAAATCGTTGCATTCACGAAAGGACGGGCAATCAATCTGCAAATGCTCATTGGGTGTGGATAGACATTAACCTGAGGTTATTGAGGTCATTAATCTGACGACTTACTATTGAGTACCGTAGGTCTAACAGATAGGCAGATCATGGGGCAAAAGTATGACGCGACGCAATACACGTTATACAGCAACATCATCCAATCGAGTCATATTCAACACCCCCTTACCAAATCCACTGGCAACCGCTTTAAACCCGTTATCTTGCACATCTGCGAGGAACAGCTCGTGTTGATCTGCCATCCTCTCATTATTCCTCCAAATTTCCTGGATGAAACCATGTTGACGGACGCAAAGCGGGCATTCAGTATCGTGGTCCAACAGGCACCTATATTAAATGCACGTTAGTACTGACATCATGAGATAACTAGACGAGACGAAGAAAAGGAATAGATCGATTCAAATGATAAATAGGCGAGATACGTACCGCTGGTGATATGAGTGGTTGCACATGAAATGGACACTGGGCAGATCGAGCTGCCCGCTGCATTGAGAACAGCGCGTCACACTAAACACCTTCGCATGCATCGGGTCCTCTAGTTCAGCCACTTGCTTCAACTTCGCATTCGTCTCCAGCCGATAAGAGTTGATCAGTTGCTGGTCCTGTAGCACGAAAAATCATCAGCCCAAAAACAAGAAAAAAATGCGAAGAACTCAGTCTGCACTTCCTCTCTTGCCTCCTTGATGCGACCCATCAGCCAGTTCTTGACAAGTCCTACGCTCGCTACTCCATTCCTACTCAGTATCTGGACTATACCAAGTGGAGGTATTGTTCGCTCCTTCTCGATATGTTCCAGAATCTTCTCCACATCCGCCTGATGCCGCGTGAGTAGCTCCGGCGTGCTTGTCAAGAAGCGCAGCACCAGCTCATAGAGGTGTGGGTGCGTTGTACCATATCGTACAAGGGCTTGTACAACTTCTGTTGATGCGGAGGACTCGGATGGTGATGCGTTGTGCTTGTCCATCCAAAAATCGTAAAACATCCTCATACATCCCTAGTTTCTCCCAGAGTATAACCAGACCTCGGGTATAGCCATAGCTGCTGCATAGAATCAGTGCGTGCGTCTTATCGCACGGCAGGGTGTCGCTTGTCAGAACTTCGAGTGCCTTGTCCTGTTGTTCTGGAGACCCCCCGTCAAGGTAGAGCTCAAGTAACGTGTTCCAAACCGCCTGATTACGCTTCTCCGAGTCTTCATCTTCGTCTGAACTCACATTTGGAAGAGAAGATGGAAGAGAGAAGAGCGACTGTCCCCACCGACGTGCAGCTACGCTTTCCAGGAAACGGACAAAATATGACGGGTGATCGACAAAATGTGCGAAATAGAGTGTAGGTAAAGGCCGTTTCTCTTTGGATGGTGTTGGTACGCTGGGCTGTGTTTCTGGAGGCTCCGTAAGGTCCTCCTCTTCATCTGCTTTAGATTCTTCGGCCTTGTCTTCAGCCGCGGGTGTACGGGAGAGGGCAAGGTACGAGAGGTAAGATGGGGCGCTTGTCGCCGGTGTGCTCGACTGTTGTGGAGTGGTGTCCTCTGCCTCGGGAATGGTGAGGAGCCCAGAAATAGTGCAAAGATCAATGAGAAGCTGCGTCGTCTCCTCTGGGAGATTATCTAGCATAGCGCATCCGTACCTTGCGAGGTTACTTTCCGCCTATGCAAATGCGTTGGCCTCATATAGGAAACAAATCCAAAGAGGAATAACTAAAATTGGGCCTACCGCAACTGCTCCCAAGTGTCTCAAATATGACAATGCCTCTCCATACTTCCCGGCGTCCTCAATCATAACCCTCAGATAATCCTCGTGCCGTTTATAGCGCTTTGCAAGGTAGCTGGCATGATCAAAGTACCCTGCTTGCCTACAGACCCGGATAACAGTGTCGAGGTGTTGTGTCTGTGCGAGACTCAGTGCAAGTGGGTATAGAGCTTTTGCGTACAACATGGATAGTTTTGCAGAGGTAGATTTCTCGGCAAGGCGAGTCAGCTAAACAAGGGTAGCAGCTTCAGATTCAAAAACAACGCACAGTGCTGAACATCGTTGGGACGCACCTGCCCACCATTTGTGAGGATGTAAATATTTCCCCACTCCGAGATCACCCCTTTAATACCCTCCGCAAACATCCCGGTATATCCAACCACCTTATTCTCCATGTCAAACACAGTTACCCTCGATGCATCACTGTCTCCACCTGCCGCTTGTGCTCCAAGCTTTCGCGCAGCAGATGACGTTGTTGCAACTGTTGTGGGTGGCGAAACAACTATTACATAGTTAAGGTGGGTGTGGATTGACGACTTGTAGCCTGTGACAAACGTAACATCAATTCTCAGTACGTAGATTCGTACCAATCCACTCACCTTCATAAGCATATGGCGGCTCCCTCCCCTGTAAACCATACGCATATACTGCCTCGTCTCTGGCAAGCACGATCTTCTCGGCACGCCAATCCATCACCGCGCATCCCAGTCCACATCCAATATCATCCAATAACACGCTAGACCCTTCACTCCCTTTTCCGGACACATGATACAAGTATACAGAGTTCGTAGTAACAATGAAAAGATGCAAGTTGTTATCCTTAGCATCGACATTAGTGGAATTGGGAAGTTCTCGGAAACCGAGGCCTGTGATAGGTTCAGGGGATGATTCATGGATGGTGCGTGTCTTAGGGAGTGCAGTGAGGGATGATGCGGAAGATAGTGACTGGTCCAAGTGCCTGTAAAGTAGCACCGTCCCGTCTGCCAAGCCAATGGCAAGAAAAGACAGCGTAGAAGAAAGTGCAAAGCAAGAAACCTAAATTACAAGCTCACCGAGCGAAAGCTGGACGCAGTGAGCCGCTCACCGGATGAGGCTTATTGCTAGGCTGGATCTTGGAAGGCCTCAACAACACTGGTGCTTGGGTTCTCGGGTCCATCTTCTCGAGATCCCAAATCTTCAACAAACTACCCCGTACTGCATCTTCCTCCCCAATTGTTACCAACACACCCTTCCTCTCTGCCATGTGCATTACTCGTCCTCCCATATGTGCGACCCAGCTCGTTGTCGATACGAACTCCTTGTTTAGAATGTGTACACTGCCGTGAATATCTGCAGCGAGTAGTCCAGCACGGAGGAGACGATAGTCGAGATTTCTGAGGCGTTTTTGAAAATCTCGGGTGAGCTAGCAAGGTCATGGATGTCCTTTACAGGGTAAACATCGAAAACACAAATTGGCGAAGCTAAAGAGGCCTAGTAATTGAGGGCAACTACAAGATCTGACAGTGGCCAACATACCGCAGTAGCAGCTACAGCAGTCGTATTTGCCATCGAACTT
Source organism: Suillus decipiens (assembly GCA_016695475.1). Taxonomy (NCBI): domain Eukaryota; kingdom Fungi; phylum Basidiomycota; class Agaricomycetes; order Boletales; family Suillaceae; genus Suillus; species Suillus decipiens. Next base: position 442,337 of record MU172946.1, read on the forward strand.
ACCACCAAAATAGACTGCTGCAGTTTGTGACAAGGGATTCAGACAGCGCTGGAACCTATCCTGTTTCAAGTCGCTACTGTGGGAACTGTAATTACTAACAAATGTTAGAAACCGACCGTGAATTATTCACCGAGCCCTTCCACTGCAATCAGCGCACCCCACTGGTCCCGGAACACTAGAGACACTGGAGCTATGAGTAAGGTTGTAGCATGGGACCTGTGACGCTGTATACCTTACAGTACTAGCGACAGAACTTCTCTAGGCATTTATGTCATGTCATTGTGCTACAACAACAAGAGATCGAAACGCCACGACGGTATCGAACATCACTTGTTCACCATTTTGCACAGCAAGTCTTCAGTCTCATCCCTAACGCCCAAATCTGGCCAACTACAAGCTTGCTGGTGGTGAGAACGATGGTGTATCTCTCATCATTAACATTCCATTCACCCTGCTGTATTGCTGCATTGCGTTGCTGCGTGTTCATGGCTCGATATCCTATTTAACTATTTTTTCCGTGCTATTATGGTGACCTCTACTTTGATCCGACAGGTAAATCTCGAGGCTCGACACAGCAATTCGCAGCGTGGGTGATCTTGTGCGACAAAAAACCATGTCCTGAGTGCGATCGAACTGAATTTTAAAATATAGGGATGAATTTCATATGCATATGCGAGTGTGAATACTGGGATTGCACAACGAATGACGAGCCTGTTGTTGACCACTGCACGAGTGCTCCCTTTCCCGTATGAGATCTCACATGCGCAACGTATTGTCTTTGCATACGCTCAGCGCGACTTTGTTAGACAGATGCACCGCTGTAGAATTGACTCGTCCCTCGTGATCTTTAAGTCGGAAGCACGACCCAGTCGGGTGCATGAAATAGGGATAAGGAACTGTCTTCAAACGCTGAGAGAAGATGCGAGTGGGAGGGAAATTGAAGCTGTGTTATGGACCCCGTCGCAAAAATTTGTAAAGAGGTAGATATATAGAGCACTATAACTCACCTTCATGGTGCATGAGCCCGCTGATCTCTTTTCTCCTGCGCAAATCTCACATCTTTATGACTTCATCTGCGCTCCCAGTAGCAAGCCAGTTTCCGCCATTCGGAGACGCGGTGACGGCCTTAATGCACGATATATGTGCAGGAAATACAAAGATAGGTTATCACAGGTGTCCCCTTTCCTAGATATTAATGTCCTACATAGGGTACCGTACCCCAACTGGACAAAAATTGGATTTAAAAAATAAAAAAATAGGTTGCAGCTCGAACTTGTAGCCTACTACAGCACTAATGATCATGTTCGTACTTAAGTAGTAGACATATCAACCGTCAAACAGTAAATAGCCCTTGCTTGCTCACACCGAATGCTAACTGAACTTGCGCTCTTGCTTGGCTGCCGAGCTCGCTTTGCCGGCCTATGTGACATACTGTGACATGACATAAATGCCTACTGTCGCTAGTACTGTAAGGTGTACAGCGTCAGAGGTCCCATGCTACAACCTTACTCATAGCTCCAGTGTCTCTATTGTTTCGTCTTATCCCTAAGTTGTACACAATCCCGTTGAAAAATGGTATAGGATATGCGTTTTTGTTTGTATTGAGACGGTCAATTTGAGAGTAAGAATGACCGAGGGGTTCAATTAGTAACAATAGTACAACATGTCCAGCATGTTAAGTGCAGAAGGTAAGGCACCTCCCCACCCTGGCAGTTCGAAGGTGGTTGGGAGGAGCATGCATTTGGGAACGGGCAGGATAAAGTTACTTGAGGAGAATCTGGTGTCGTCTTGGTGGCAGCAGCACTGGTAGCGGACAGAATTATGAGGTAAACGATTCGAACGAGTTTCATGGTATCTAGTATATATACAATGCTTCAGCCCACGATGTGATCGTGTGAGGAGACCATACCAACAAAAGTTTGATTATGCAATGTGCGTGACGCTGCAATGACAAAGTCTGTTATACAATGAAATGTGCATAGAGCATTAGTGTCACTCACTACAGCAGGAAGCGTTCGTCTCTGAAGTCTTTTCAACAACTGTGTTGACTTTATACTTATTCCCCCGAGATTAATACCGAAATTATACTGGAAGAATGTTTTATACCGACACATCATGCAGCCGAGTGGCCGGGCCACATGACAATGATATCCATTACCATGGAAATCTGCACGCAATGTTCCACTGATGGTGGTCAAGAAACAATTTCAAGTGTCAGACTCGGTGATCCAGAGCTTATCAGCCACGAGTGGATGAGGGGAAAATGAAAAATTGGGCATAGTTAGGTTTCGAAGTGGTACTCACTGTACTACATAATCGAACTCATGACAATTCTTCAGGACCTTAACCTGGGCTTACTAGAGGAAAGGGCCGCACTTCGTCGGCAGGAACCGAAGTTCAGTTTGAATTACTTTCAGTTTTGCGAATCGTACATACACACAAAGCACCATATTGTCTACTATTACTTCCCACGGATGCATAACCTTATCCTTCAGCCAGCTGATAGTGACCTTGTAAAAGGTAATTTCGTGACGCGCACATTCTGCCAGAAACATGGATGACCAATTTTGTTGACGGTGATCGGCCTAGTGATGGAATAGTATCAAATTCTTTACAGATCGCAAGATCTTTCCTGCTGATCTCCCCACCACTGACCAGTCTTAGATCAGGAAATCGCTGAGGCGATGGTTTTCCTAGTTGAAGACGGTTGGATCCGGGGTTAGCCGTATACAATAGTTGTAAACAGGGTTGGATTGTGCTACGTGGTGCTACGTAGCACTCCGTAGTGAATTAAATTTCCCTGATGGAGTGGTGGGTTAACCTTAAACAGTGAGGTACCCTCTCACTGGGCCGAAGCCCCATGATGGCGGAGACGGGCGCTGACGATAGGTTTTTCATTATCACGACGTATTTTATTGCGCAACAGATACTGAGTCGGCCAAGCACTGCAATCTTTCAGTTCGCACATTCGAGACACTTGGCAAGGCCCGGGTTAGTCTTCGCTATCACGTCCACCTTAAGAATGCTACTGATGGTAAACCAACACGACGAAGCCACACAACCGAACTTCCGGGAATTGATACAGAAGTTGCCAAATAGCTCAAAACCGACTTTGCATTCGTTCCTCCACTTTCAGTAGTCTCCAGTGACAATCTCGAAGGTCCCGAATCAATCTCACTTGATGATATTGATTCTGAGTTTGCTCGACTTGAAGATATTCATAATGCAGAAAAAAATGATGGGCATATAATTTACCTCGGACTGGGATGTGGATGGGAAGGAAGTTTTGCAAGGGAGAGCATTTGACTTCGCAGAACCGCAGCGCGTCGATAAGGGATTGGCATCTGCGCCGATCGCCGATCGAGGATAAAATTATGGCCACAGATCATGATGCAAATGAAGATGGGACATCGAACATTAATTCTATGTTGCTGTCGAGTGGTCTTACATCAATGTAGTTACATCAGTGAACTGATGAGACCTTGATATTGTAGCGGTACAAACTATAGAAGGATATAATTCTGCTCCTGCTAAATATGATCATCCATACTGTTAAAAATTTGAGTGTTAGATACATAGCCATCGATGCCTGCAAATTTGGAGTAACATAGGTAATGCATGGCAATATGATGACACTCCTAAATTGCAGGCAACGAGGGGTAGTAGCATACTAGCAGTGATTATTGTGAGCATTGTCATTTTGTTTTAATTGTGCTTTGCATTATAATCTCATCCACGACATTCTCATGGGAGGTGTCTTTGGCACTCGACAACAAATATAGAATAGTGTGTAACTTTGTAACAAAGTTGTGCCTTCCAGCAATGAAGGTCAACTTTAGATGGTAGCACACTCCCCTCATACCTGTCAGATGCTTGCATTTTCCGTTCTGTATGTTTTGAATTGAAAGATTATTTAAGCCCTTCTTGTAAGTGGTGGCCTTGGCACTTGTGGACAGATCTACGAAATTATCAGTTGTTCTCATCAATGTTTGCACACTCCAACTCAGGTCTACTATGCTTTATCTTTCCCTACCCTTCAATTTCAACCTTTTGCCCCTGCTTGTGGCTTTGACTATGCTTTGTCATTCCCTACCCTTTAATTTCAACCTTTTACCCCTGATTGCGGCTTTATTTGCCCTTTCACATGTGTTCAGCTTGCTTTCTAGATGGTCCTGCTTTGACTGCCTATTCTTCACTTTTGGTCTATGGTTCTCATTTGTGCTGTACTAACTTGAACTATTTGCAGAATATGATCATTGAGATGCTCCTAATATTCAATGATTTAAAAGCATCCGTTCAGCACAATTTCAGAGTCCATGGAGCGAAATTTCAGCACATAGTAATTCAGAGTAAAACATCAAGTTGAATTTCAGGACAACTTGATAATTCAGAAGGACATAAGATCATCTTCCTCACCTTCCCCATCTTCCAACTCCTGATCATCCAGATTCTCAGTCTGACTCTTCATTGTCATTGTCATCATCATCACTCCCATCCTTGTTGTCGTCATCATTTCCACCCTGCTCAGCATCACACTCACAAGGTTGAATGCCATGCTCTTGGCAGTGGTGGCCATCTTCATTAGTCTTGTCTTCCTCGGACAGTGTGCTGTCCATGAGTTCCACATTAGTGCAATCTTGTAATATCTCTTGCACGACCATAGAATGCCCTATTCCATGGGGTGTATAGTGCATAAGCATATTCCTGTCAACAAAACTAAGCAAGCCACAGCTTCAGTAAGGATAACAGGATTAGAGGTTACACTTACATTCCAATGTAATATGCTTCCCAATCATCTAAATTGCCACACTGATGGGTGAATGATTTTCTGTAGTGAAGGGAGGTGGATCTACAGCCAGAGGCAAAAGCTGGGATCAGGTGCACACTTCAGATGACCTGACCTGGATCAAGAAATCCAAAGGCATCATGATCAGACTCATCAACAAAAGCAACCTTCAGCAGCTTAGCACAGCCCATGCCTGATGGGTAGCCTGCCAAGGGTGCCATCCACCTAACATAAAGAACCTCAATCTGATGTCTTTTCATTGTAGCCTTGACATTCAGCCATGCATCTACATGATAGATGCCGAGAACTTGCACATACAAATATGGATGTCATGGCCTGGTTTCCCTAGATAATACCATGACACCGCAATGGGTACATGTTACAATCATACGTGCCCCTATATATTTTCCTTTTACATAAGCTGTACTTCTATGGACCATATGTCTCACAATATGGTCTATGATCTGGTCATTGTAACTATGTGGTATTGCCATGTCACACTTTACCTTTTCTGTTTCACTGTTGCATTGTATGCTCATGCTTTCTGTATTCATCTTACTATGTATCTTCTCATCATGGTCTTGGTCTGTGCACACATATTGGCCTATTTCAGCACAGTATATCATTTGTAGATTCTTTACTTTAATCTTACTGGGTTTTACCTGGAACTTCCTTTGCTAAGGCCTTGCAACCTTAGTCATCTGAATTGTCTTTCTAAGGCTTAGCACACCTAAGTCTTAGTCATTGAAACAATCTTCATATTCAACTCAGCCAGTCTAGTCCTCTCTCAGGGCTCAATTGTCTTCGTTGTCTATCAAACCTTTGCTCTTTTGCTTAGGTACAGATATCGAACGACTGTCATTCTCTTTTGAGTAGTCATATTGTGACTAACCCCAGTCATAACAAAAGATTAAAGTCCAATGAACACCACACATCTGTGAGTGCCAGAAACCCTGAACCCTGATCAAGTCTTAGCCAAAGACACATGAGTACCAATACTGACATAGCAATGTCTGGATCATCCTTGATACCAGTGAAGATTGTAATGCCAGAGCTTAAGGCCGGGTTACCAACAGAATTTGATGGCATGCCATCTGATGCCTAGAGATGGCTGTACTCAGTAAAAACCTACTTCTTGCTAAATGCTAACTACTACAACACCGGTGAAAAGCAGATCACTACCACTCTTGCCTACATGAAGGACAGCACTGCTGGTGTGTGGGCATTGAACTTCTACTCCAATGTATTTGAAACGATGGGAGGGAAGTGGGGAAAGTTCAACGACTTTGAAAAACAGTTCAAAGCATTGTTTTGTACAGCAGATGCTAAGGTCAATGCTATGACCAAGATCGGTAAAATCAAACATACTTGGAACCTTACTGACTACATTTTGGAGTTTAAGACTCTCATGGTTGAATTGTCTCTCAAGGAGAGCACCTCCCTCATCTATTTCTTTGAGCAAGGCCTCAAGCCAGGCCTCCAGTATGCAATTTGTCAGATGGAAACTGTCCTGTAACCATCAAATTGTATATCACTGCAGCAATTAACCTTAATGCCAATTTGGAGAGGTGTATCGCAGTCAGAAAAGGAGATGGGAATGGAAAGAAGAAGAATGGGCAGAAGTACATCCCACCTTCTAGAAGGTCTGACCCAAATGCCATGAAGGTCGATTGCCTTACAGAGGCAGATTGCCGAGAATATATGAAGAAGGGGCAGTGCTTCAACTGCACCCAGACCAGTCACTGCGCCAACATGTGTCCAAAGAAGAGAGTCCCTGTTAGGAAACAGGAGATTGATGAAGAAATGGAGGAAGAAGAAGTGAGAAGGTTAGACTCGGATTTTTAAGCTGGAGAGCTGAATTGACGACAGGCTCTCCTGTTGTACCTTTACAACTTGTACACAAAGTAGGTGAAAGAAAGGAAATGCACATTCCATTTACTCTCATCTCTAAAGTCTGAGGGGATCCAGTCAAAACCACTGCCATTATTGATTCTGGAGCTGCTGGAACGTTTATATCCAAAGACTTCATTCATGATCATTGTATTTGGACTCACCCACTCCGGAAACCTTTTAAAGTAATGACTGCCAATGGAAGCTATTCTAAAAGTGGGCCCATCTCATGATACTGCGTCCTCCACGTAAAAGTAGATGATAGAGTGATGATAGGGAAATTCAATGTCACTAGGTTAGGATGGAGAGACCAAATCCTACTTGGAATCCCTTGGTTGCGAGCCATGAACCCTCAGATAGACTGGGCTGCAGAAACTGTTACACTCTCTGCTACTTCACAATCTAAAGAAGTCAAAAAGCTTATAGACAACACTAGAATTGAAAACCATGTTCCCACCATTTTCTGCCTGCAACCTGAAAAGAAAAAGACAAAGTGGGTCCAATCCTGGATGCCAAGAAAAGAAATAACACTGGGTCCAATTGCTAGTGAGGATACTTATGTCATTGCTCTACCAAAACCAAAAAAGGTATCAGTAGTAGAGGAACCACAGCCCTGCCCTGAGAAGAGAAAGATGGAGCTAGAAGAATCATTCCGCCTGGGACTGCCAAGAGAAGAGCAGAGACCAATAGAGGAACAGAAGAAGAGCAAACAGAAAGCTGAATGAAGCCTCAGCCTGATAAGGACACCCTTACTGCCACCATTCACATCTATTGAAGAAGTGGCTGAGCTGGATGAACCAATGCTGGGTATGCTCCCAACAGAAGAAGATGAAGTTTATGATATGAAGGATGATGTCTGGATGGATGCCCTGGAAGAACCTGTCAGAAATGTTGCAGATTACCCTCTTGAAGAAGGGGAATTTTTGGCATAATATGCCCTCAATGGTGAAATGGTCAGGATTATAGAAGACGTCTCTATGGATATGCCTCTTACATGCAATGGAACCTCCTATGCTGAACAGCACACTGCTACTCCTCTTAAGTTCAGCAGCAAGTTGCAGGAGTTTGCAACATTGGAAAAGGAAGTGAAGAAGAAGAGCTTTGAAGAACTCATTCCATCTTATCTCCATGACTTTGCCGACATCTTTGCCAAAGATGGACAAAACCATCTACCACTGGAAAGACCAGGGACTGACCACTGTATTGAAACTAAACCAGGCTATGTTCCTTGTGTATCAAAGATATATCTGCTGTCACCGAAGGAGAGAGAGGCTGTCAAAACATTCATTGATGAGAACTTAGTAAAGGGATTTATTTTAGAATTGAAATCCCCTCAAGCTAGTGGTTTCTTCTTTGTTGGAAAGAAGAGCGGTGACCTGAGACCAATGCAGGATTATTGGTACATTGATGAATGGACAGTCAAGAACACCTACCCTCTTCCCCTTCCTACAGCACTGATAGCTCGACTCCATGATGCCAAGTACTTTATGAAGATGGACATCCAGTTAGGATATAACAATATCTGCATTCATCCTGATGATAGATGGAAGGCCACTTTTATGACAGAATTTGGTCTTTACAAACCTAATGTCATGTTCTTTGGTCTTTGGTCTCTGTAACTCCCCCACCACCTTCCAAGCCTATATGAATCACACATTCCAGCAGAAGCTTAATGAGTGATTGCTCATTGTTATGAACTGGGATAGTTTTTAACACAAAGGCCACAAACAAGAGGCGTCTTGAATGTGGATCTTGGCACTCAAGCAAATGAGCAAGAGTTCTCAGTATCAACAAGGCAGTTGAGTACTGGTATGAGACTGCTGAGTCAAGTATGTTTATCAGTGACAATGAAGACAGTCAAGGCCTTGGTGAAAGGACCTAGACTGGCTGAGTCAAAGCAAAGGTTCGCCTTAGACTAAGACTTAGGTGTGCTAAGCTTAGATACAAATCAGATGACTAAGAGTTGGAGGCTCTTAGTGAAGGATGTTCCAGGTAAAACCCAGTAAGATTAAAGTGAAGAACAAGAGATGAATACACTGTGCTTACATAGGGTAGCTATGCGCGCACAGACCAAGACTGCCATATCCGGCATGAGAGAAGTAACATGAGAAAGAAAGTGCATATCCTAAGAAGGAAGGCAACTATAGTACAGATGTGTTGCGATGTGTGATATACAAGGTAAATATGATGTAAGCAGAGGCATAGCAAAAGAGAAGAAGGAAAATGAATAGGGGTACATACAACTGTAATATTACCCCTGTTTTAACGCGTAAAGTCATCGACTTTACATTTCTTGATTGGCCCAGTAGATAGGGTCATCAGAGTAGTCAAACTGCACTTCATCGTCGTCATCTGGTCCCCCAGTGCATTGTAACATATATGTGGCCTCTTCTGCTCCTTGTGCTTGAATGCTATTATGTGTTTGTGCATCGATCACAGGAATGGATGTGTGAATGGTGTCAAGGTAGTGTTCCCATTCATGAAGAGTGTCATAGAAGCCCTCATCGCGATACATAAGGTCAAATGGTGGTTTGCCATGAAACTTAGGGCAGTAGAGTGTAAGATGGCTGGGTTGAAGGGTTTTGCAAATGTGGCACTTGTAATGAGGGCAGTTGGCCTGACAATGGCCAACATCATGGCAAAAACGACATTTCATATTTTTGTCTCTATTGGAGAATGATTTATGGAGTGGTGATGGGGCAAGGACGGGTAAGGAGCTGGCTGAGTGTGCTCTTGCTTTGCCAGAACGGATGCCCCATCATTGTTTGTGGGAGGGTCGGTCATCAGGAAGATCCCCCTGAAAGGGAGTGGATGGGCATGGTGTGGATTCTTCAGCAGCCACAATTAACTCAGCAGGAAGTAGAACCAAGTATGTCAATGGGTACTTGGCCACTACTGGAAGGATCAATCAGGGTTGCAGCTGGCAATGCAGTGGGAATAATATCTAGGACATCAGCGACTACTCAAGCTGCAATGATGTCTTTGTGTGCCTCGGTAAAGGCAGACTACAGCCCCTTGGGGTGTTCTTCTGTGACTGATGTGGTCAGGGCAAGCTTGATGTCATCTGGAATAGTCATGGGAGGATGGATTTTAAGTGCACCCAGTTGCATGGCAAGAGTTGCATCCCACACCCGATCTGGATGGGTTCTGGTGGTGTAGGAAGGGAGTGCATCGACAGTGATGGTTTCTAAAAACTCTTGAGCTGGGTGATTACCAGCGACTCTCAGATGGATATCTTTTACTAAGAATGTGGAGGCCTCCTCCACAGTAGATAATAGGCCAACAAGGGCATCGACGTGAGGATAAGGGTTTGAATAGGAGGTGGTAAGAGGTGTATGCGCCAGCTCAGTTCAGTATGGAGATGGTGGGCAAGCAACACCTGTTCAACATTCAGAAATGATGTGAATAACTTCCTCAACATGACTTTTAAAAATATCAGGCAGCAGGAGCACACCATAATTTTGAATGCATCTTTGGATGTGATAGAGGTGCTGCTGGATATGATGATCTGTAGAGTTGTTGGCAATTCATCCAATGAGTGCGGTGGTTCTGATGATATTGATGATGAGCTGTGGGGTGTGGTTATGCTGTTGCTGCAGCAAGTTGTTGATTTTGATGGCATGTCCTGGGCACTGTAGTGCTGACAGGATGAGCGATGTATTATGGATGTTGGAGACGAGGTTGTGGTAGTTTTCTTGCATAGGGTCTTCTAAGTCAATGAGAGTGGCAGTGGATTTGTTGTGGACTGGGGTGATGTATGAAGGCATTTGATCAGGTGGGTAATCTACGTCTTGTTGTAAGGGTGAGAGCAGATGGGGAAAGCTAGAGGGCATGCTGCTTCTTATAAGCTTTCAAGATTTGAGCAGAGCTTTGGAGATTCTCTTCTGGGAGCCACTTGTTATCTGCCGATGAGTACCCTTTCCAAGACATAAGGTAATGGCATCATTTACCCATTCCTTTATGCGATAGGATTGCTTCCACTTTGTATTCTTCTTCTTCTTCAATGACATCGGGGGGAGGTTTGAGGAAGTTTGGGCCATGTATGTCTGTTTCGCTATAGGAAGATAAGATGGAAGCATGGAACACAGGGTGTATCTTCCATTGCAATGGGAGGTGGAGTTTGAATGTGATGAGCTATAGGACTTCTTCGATTATGAATGGTCCGTATCGCTTCAGTGCGAGCTTCTGAGACAGAAGCTTCAATCAAAGGTTTGCTGTGGAGAGCCAAACCTTATCTCCAGTTTTCCATGGTACATATTTCTGTCTGTGTGATTGTTCAGCCATTTTCTGCATGGCAATATTGTGGTAGGTGATTGCCTCTTCTCTGATCTTTTGCAGAGAATGTACTCATTCTTCTGCAGAGGGGACAGTAGAGTCAGGGATCATATGAGAGATGGCACAAGGTTCATATCCCATCATGAGGAAGAATAGTGAGGCATTTTGAGCATCATGCTTTCAGTGGTTATGGATGAATTTGGCTATAGGAAGGTGTTTGACCCATTCTTCAGGGTTGTTTCAGCAATAGATTTGAAGGTAAGTTTCAAGTTCTTGATTCAACTGCTCAGTTTGTCCATCAGTTTGAGGGTGATAGGCAGTGGAGGGGGCAATATTGTAGTCAAGGAGATGCACGAGTTCTTTTGAGAATCAGGAGAGGAATTGCAGGCCACAATCGGAGATTACTTTGTCATGAAGACCAAAGTGGCAATAAACATGTTTCAAAAATAGTTTTGTGATTCCATCAGAGGAGATCATCTTCAGGCAAGAAATAAGGATTACCCCCTTCATAAGCCCATGGTCTACCACAACCATGATGCTGTCAAAGCTGTTACTAACAGGAAGATTGGTGATAAGGTCAATGGAGACCTGAGAAAAGGGGTGTGTGGCGGCAGATGGAATGAGGGTAAGGGAAGGCCAGACTGGATGTGTGTCAGCCTTCATCTGCTGACAAAGGGTGCAACCCTCAACATATTTACAAATATAGACCCCATAGAGGGCCACCAAGCTTCACACTTGATGAGTTCTTCAGTTTTGAAATAGCCCAGATGGCCAGCAGAGGGATGATCATGATAGCAGGAGAGAATGGCAGGGCATTAAGCCAGGGGAATATAGGTGCAGTTATGGAAATAAAGGATACCATTATCAATCTTCCAGTTGGAAAGGGTGGACTTCATAGGAGGAAGACAGACCCCATCTAGGGTGTCTGATGCTGTTTTGAAACTGGATCATCGAGAGGGTCAGAACTACCCAATACATCAAGTAGATCTGTGTCGATGAGTCAGATAAAAAGGGAATCAGGAAGAAGAATGGTATCTTCATTATCATGACTGCCATTATCATGATCAGGGCGATGGGAGAGGGCATCAGGGACTGCTAGTTTGGTGCTGGCAACATGGTGTAATTCAATATTGAAAGTGGAGAGGATCAATTGCCAGTGGGCCTGGCAACATGTAAGCTTCTGTGCTGTCCTAAAATACAGCAGATTCTTATGATCAGTGAATATGATGAAAGGGTACAGGTTCCCTTCTAGATAGTGGCACCATTCTGTGAGTGCCCTTATAACTGTGAGTAGTTCCCGATCAAAGATTTGATAGTTTTGTTCAGCAGAGTTCAGGGATTGGGAGAGGTAGGCACACAGATGGTACATGCCATTTTCATTGGTTTGTAATAAGACTGCCCCAATTGCTACTAGGGATGTATCGGTGGCAACCACAAATTGCTGAGTCAGGTCGGGGTTATGAAGCACTGGTTGTTTGGTGAACTTCTCTTTCAGGATTTCAAAGGTGTCCTGACATTTGGGCATCCAGGTGAATGATGTGTTTTTCTTGGTTAAGTTGATGAGAGGTCAGGCGATGTTGGAGTAATGGGAGATAAAGGTTCAGTAGAAGTTGCAGAACCTGAGGAAGGAACAGACATCTTTCACAGTTTGGGGAGTTGGCCATTCGGTGATTCCCTTTGTCTTGGCAGTGTCCATGGTGACTTCTCCAGGTCAAATAATCATACCCAAATACTCAACTTCTTCGGCATCGAATGTACACTTCTCTGGTTTCAGAAACAACTGTTCCTTTCATATTCATTCAAGCACCCATCTGGTGTGTCCCCAGTATTCTTCTAGGGTCTTCAAAAATATCAGAATATCGTCCATATAAATGACCATCCATCCTTCATTAATTTCCTGCTGGAATGTTCAGTTCATGTAGGCTTGGAATGTTGCAGGGGAGTTACACAAGCCAAAGAACATGATGTTAGGTTCATAGAGGCCAAATTTGGTAGTAAATGTGGCTTTCCAGCAGTCATCAGGGTGAATGCGAATGTTGTTATATCTGGATCAAATATCCATTTTCGTGAAGAAGCAAGTGTCATGTAACCGAGCAACAAGGGATACTAGAAGGGGGAGTGGATAGGCGTTCTTTATCATCCAATCATTGATGTAGCAATAATCTTGACAAGGATGGAGTTCTCCACTCTTCTTTCCCACAAAGAAGAAGCTGCTAGCCTGGGGTGATTTAGATTTGGAGATGAACCCTTTGGCTATGTTTTCATCAATAAAGTTCTTGATGGCTTCTCTTTCCTTCTCCAATAGCAGGTATACCTGTGATGTGCAAGGAATAAAACTGGGTTTCATTTTGATATGGTGATCAATGCCAGGTCATTCCAGCAGAAGTTTATTCAATCCTTCTTTTGCAAAGACATCTCAGAAATCATGGAGATATGAGGGGATGAGTTCTTCAAATGTCTTCTTTTGTTTCTCCTTTTCTTCTGTGGTGAATTCTTGTGCTTTGTTACTGAACTTAGAGGGTGCTTTGATAAAGGCCAGTGGGGATAGCAAGATCTGGGAGTAGTTTGGAAGTTGTTCCAGGCAAGAGGTACCATCATGGGTTAATGGGGTGTTCATGGAAACTTCTTCAATGATTTGCATCTGTAGGCCATTGATGTCATATTTGACAAGAAATTCTCCTTCATTCAATTCATAAGTTGCCATGTTACAGACTTCTGGCTTGGTCCATATGTCTTGCATGGTGTCAAAGAAGGGTTCTTCTTCTTCTGGTTCAGTGGGGAGCAATGCAGGCACGATTTCTTCTGCCATTGCTTCTGGTTCATCTTGGAGGAATGATTTTCCCTGAAGGAATTCCTCTTTGGTAGTGTGACCTTCTTGAAAGTCTAGCTGCACCCGCTTCTCTTTTCTAGGCAATGCTAAAGGTTCCTCTGCCTTTCTGACATATTCATGCTGCTTGCTGGGTGACCTCTGCTCTTTTGGAGTAGGAGTGGGTTGTGGGGGGAGGTTCGTGTTCACTTAGCCATTTCTCTACCCTTGGGATAGGAGAGATAGGTCATTGGGGAGCAGTGTCGGAGGGAAGGGTAGGATGAGTGATCATTGGTGATGGGGGTTTTATGGATGGGGCAGCATGGGCGATAGGAGGAGACTCTGAAAGTGATTTGGGTATTGGTAATAGCAGGGTTACAGCACTTCCTACACTTTGAGGGTATGGATCACTTTGTGGAAGTTTTGAATTCTTCCATTTCAGAATAGGATGGTCAAAAAGAAGGGGAAGCTTTGCCTTCTTTCTGTCAGTGTTAATGTCATTTCAATTAGATCTGACTTCTTTGTTCACGACAGGGTCAGGGTTTTGGCAGTCCAGTCAATGACTGGATTCATGGCACACAGCCAGGGAATACCAAGGAGGATTTGATCGCACCTCCCAAGTTTGGTAATATTAAACTTCCCATACATGGTTCATTCATCAATTTTCACAACCAAAAGGCAATAGTGCATGATTGGGCCTCCTTTTACATAGGAGCCATTGGCAGTGGTAGCTTTGAATGGCTTGCTAAGCCTTCTTCAGTTGATTCTGTGAAGCCTCATGAATTCTCCAGAAATGAAAGTTCTGGCTGCTCTAGAGTTGATGACAGTGGTGGTTTTGACGGATTCATGATGAGTGTGAGAAATGAGGGTAATGGGAATGCAAAGTTCCTTTCGTTCACCTATGGCACATACAAGTCATAATAGTACAGATGGAGAAACATACGTCGATTTGTTTCTCCACATCAAAAATCCTGAGCTAACTGTCTGATCATTTCTTTGTCATCATCGCTTTCTACTTCTTCAATCTTTGACCCAGAGCCTGAGCTTTCTGCTTCTGTCTGGTGTACAGGAGAATCTTTACCCCTTCTCTTGGGACAACTGTTTGTGTGGTGCCTGGTCTGATGGCAGTTGAAACACTTGCCCTTCTTCATATGTTCTGTCTTCTTGGCCTGAGTAAGATGATCAACTTCCATCACATTTGGATTGCAGGAGGATGTGTATCAGGAGTTCCTGTACTTCTGTGATTTCTTCTGGGGTGCATGGTGGTTATGGATAGCCATGAGGCGGTGATAGGAGTTATTGATACCAACACATGTTTTGATGACTCCATCAAAGGTTTTGGGGACATCTCCGGTGTTAAACAATCTAGTGAGGATGCCCATGTTCAGGCCATCCTGGAAGTACTGGATCTTGGTGGAGTCATCATTGATCTTGGCTTGGGCGGCAAGGTGATAGAAGTCAGCAATGTACGTCTGGAGGCCTTTACTACTTTGCTTCAAGTCACAAAGCTTGGTGATCACAGATCTAGTAGGGTCAAGGGGTGCGAATGCCTTATTGAAACTTTTGACAAAGTCATCAAGCTTTCTGTAGTCATGGGTGGACTTTGTGTGTATGGTAGTGAGGAAGTCTTCTTTCCATAAATGGGTGTTTCCCTTCTCCATAAACAAGCAGACAAGAATAATCTTCTGCAAATCAGAGGTGTAGATCTTCTCATTGATGTCCATGTATGCATAACAGGACAGGAGAAACAACTTGGATTTGTCACGGTCTCCATCAAAGATGGTCAGCTGGCCAATCTTGAACTCATGGTCTTTTGTAGACATTCTGGGCAAATAGTAATGTCACAGGGATGTAAACCTTCGTGCCTAAACACGCTGTCTTGCTGTCTGCTAGGGCTTATCTTCTAGGATCAGTGGTGGGGGCCAAAGACTGGATAGTCAACGGTATCTGAGACTTTAATCTTTTGTTACAAACTGGGATAGTTCTTAACACAAAGGCCACAAACAAGAGGCGTCTTGAATGTGGATCTTGGCACTCAAGCAAATGAGCAAGAGTTTTCAGTATCAACAAGGCAGTTGAGTACTGGTATGAGACTGCTGAGTCAAGTATGTTTATCAG
>MU172947.1:17137-68741 GCA_016695475.1 Suillus decipiens
AGACACTTCCAAAAATCAACATTCCCTTGAACTCATAGCAGCAACCACTAACTTCAACACTATCAATTTCCTCTTTCCATGCCATGTTCTTCTAGATGCAGAGACCTGTCTGCAACAAGCATTCCTGTCTCCTCTAAATGTCTACATGGATGAATTCAATGACAGAATTCTTGACAATTTACCAGGCGAATTTTGTCAGCATCACAAATCAACATCAGCAAGACATTCTACTGACAACATAACATAGAATCTTACTGTAGCTCAGACAGTCTAAAAGAAGCAGAACATACTCCATTGAACACACCAGAACACACCTGACTACCTCACCATGTTGAACCATCCTGGAGTATCTCCTCACCGCCACAACCTCAAACCAAATTGCATATGCGCACTTCAACGAAACCTCTCAGTCGAAAAGGGCTTGGTCAGAAACGCGCACGTGCAGGTGATCACATTGCATCAGAGATTTGTCGAAGTGCAGCTCCTTAATACTTTCCAAAGCCACTGTATTCCCCGAATCAACTTCGCGTTCCATCCAAATCGTTCGTCCTGGACGGTAAATCGAAAACAATTTCCCTTGCGACCGGCATATGCAACCACATTTAATGGTTGCCAAGGGTTAACACTAGCGCGGACCGTACTCGACCTTCGCACAGATCCTTTTGCGCACGGTCAATTATACACTGCGCTGTCGAGAGTCAGAACGCGTAGAGACACCCTGTGTCTATTCGGAGAGACGAATGAAAAGCAAGACTGCGCAAATGTTGTTTTTCCTGACTTGCTACTATAAATTCTGTGAACTTTGAGCCGACCGAAGGCGTGTCCTTGTATTCTGTAAGGATGAACTGATTTCGAAATTGGGGATGAGTGCGCCCGCGCCGCGCCACTTCAGCTTCTCATTTCAATCACATCTTAGCCCTTTCAATCACATCCTAGGCAATGGCTTACTCTTTTCACGGTATCATTGGCATCCAAAATGCTTCACCTTATACGCTCGAATTCAAAAAGAGATTCTGCAAGATGGATGGGTTTGTCCCGATCTCCAGAAGACACTGTCTGCGATCTGCCCGTCTCCGTCTTCATTTTTGGTGGCAACGCACCACCTGAGGATGGCATCTATCTTATCAATGCGCAAGTCATCACTACTGGTCATGCGCATCGACACTGTCCCGATCCAAAGCGGAGAGGCATTATATCTCCGCGGTCTTCTCCAACACAGACCAGTTTCGTCCTTTGTGGATCTCCGTACCGTGAAGTTTGAATGGTCATGTGTCTGAGACTTTTCCAGAAGGTTGAAGCAGCAAGCGACCTAGGACCGTTTGACAATAATCGGGAGGAGTTCCTCGCACTATAAGAGGCCGTCGACTACCATCGAACACCATCACAACTCTGCTTTCGGTTTGCACAAATCATCCTCGAAGGTCACACTGCGACCATACTTTGGAACGAGTGCAAGCAGAATTTGTCTCTCGACGATATTTTGCATGTTGGAGATGAGCTAAATGGCTACAGACGCAGCTTACGAATAATTGATGGCATTCTGAGTCAGAGCGTAAAACATCTCGAAGACTTTGGTATTCGCATTCTGGAGAGGTGAACCATGGAAGTAATCAATTCTTAACTTTTAATCATACAGCACTAGAAACAGAGTGCCACAACACGTGCAGCATGCTGGATGAAGAGCAATCATGGTACATCTGCGATGGTATTGACTCTCGATAACACAGCATGTTCTTCGTCGATAGCAGACCAGGAAGAGGAAAAACGTTCATGGTAAACGCACTGGCTTCGACACTGCGAGCAGCAGGGCATATCATTCTCACCGTTGGAAGCAGTGCGCTATGTTCGACAGTATATAAACGTAGTCGCATGGCGCATTACATGTTCGGAATTGTTTCATTCCTTTTCACCACGAGTAAATCATACACTAACTTCGTGAAAACGGTAGGGGAAGCATGATAATATATTCCAACGAAACACAAGAGGTACAAGAAAAGCTAGCGTCAAATTCTGTGGAGAAAGCTTTGTATCTGAACGATCTATTCACACGCCGGCTTTGCGGTTGGCCTTTGGCAATAACGGTACAAGACTAGTTTTCTGTACTTCCGGGCCCTTTGTGCCACAGTATCTGTAATTCCAATCCGGTTAAGTGATGGATCGTACAAATGAGAAATTCTCATACCTTTGACTTTCGTAATGCCAAGAATGGTTGCCTCGAGCCCATATTGCAGTCTCGTCAAGATACTCTTTGACTAGGACATCAATGGAAGGGCCCCATGAAGGAACGTTTGCATAACTGTCGATGTATCTTTTCTGAACTTCGGCGTGATAATGCGCTGCCCAAGCCATTGCACTGCCGATGTCGAGGCCAAGTTCCGACATGACAATGGTGACCACGTTATGATCTTCGTTTCCAGCCGCTTGCTCTTTGTTGTACGAGATCATGTCCTGTAAAGATCGTGAGCATACCGCAAACCAAGATGTCCTCAATACCGACTTACATTGTCGATCATACATAAGTCTGCGATACATTCAGCAAGATCCATGATGACGGGATGGTAGAACACTTCATCAGGAAGGTCCATTCCCATTTCATTTATGAGGAAACATGGCCGTACGCCAACCGTATACCGCCGGAGCTTTAAGAAGTCATCGATACTGCGCTTATGACCTTGTTCACGGTCAATGACCTCAGCAACTACTCCATGTAGGTATGCAGCAAAAGTTTCAAGGAAGTGACGTTGAGAAGACAGGCTTGCAGATTGAATCGCACGAGCCCAAAATCTATGCAAAAACACCTTTGGCTTCAGGTAACCATCAAACAATTCAGAAGCACTTACTGTCGCACAATTTCACCAAGGATACATTCGCCTTCCGGCCGTACCTTATGAGGATGGTGTAGGGTGTCAAGCACAATGTCCACCATTTCCTTCGTGACTGTCTCATTTGCGATGTCGGTGTACTCGTCAAAGATGAAGAAAACATTCATTAATTCACAGCTGATCCGGAGGTGTTCTAATGTTGAGGAATGGAATCAGTTTCGTGACACATGAATTGCTAGGGGTCAAATACCGACCTCTTGGTGCATTAGGATAAAGCAATGCTCCTAGGCGGGCTATAAGCACTTGTCAGCCATCATCATAATCGAGAGTGGCATTGGTCGAACCAAAATCGCCTCTGTCGAATGTTTCCTGTGACTCAAGACTCAGAGCCTTGAAGTTACGGAACCAAAGATCGACTTCAGCTTTCACGTCTTCGAAATGAGGATTAATGGTACGCGGCCAGGGCCAGTTAACCATGGTGTCTGGGAGATATATCATTTTTGGGCGAGCATCCATAACCTCCAAAATAGTTTCTGATAGGAAGTATGAAAGTTGAAAGAGGGGCAAATTTTTTGCTAGTAGAATCCAGACCTTCCAGCAGAACTTATATACCTGCCTGAGTTAGACTCGGAATCAGTTTATTTCACATACAGATATTTCAGCATATGTGCGAATCGGGCTACCGACGGGAAATAATTGTGTCAGCATTATGCAGGCCGGGTCTGCCTTGTGCTAGTGAAAGATCAGAGAAATTTGATTAGCCAGAGGCTAGCTATAATAGTTAACGTTTATGGCTTTTGCATTGATAAGAGCTCGATAGTAAATAGTCACCTATCTGGAATCATTGCGCCTGGATGGCTTTGGACCAGTCTCAATCAAGAAATAGGGTGATAGGCCGGTGCATGCTATGTCTACCGGACTGTCAACGTGATCAAACAAGTCATTAGTGTTAAGTTCCGTAGTCAGGGTCAGCCTTGCGAACTGAAACCTTCGTTGGACAGATGCTGGTTATAGCGCAACCGAGATTGGACTTTCCGAGCGCTTCCTGGGACTGCTATAAGAGGTCTACGCCGTTCAAATCCTGAAGCCAGACACCAGAAAATGGCCAACTAACACTGGTCATGGTATCAGGAAGGTAAATCAATATCACTCTAGCTCGGCTTGAGAGGATCGGCATCATCACTGAAATTCACTTAGACCCTGGCCATGTCATGAGTTTGGGTCTCGTCTGAAAGAAGCGGAGGGGGTGAATGGTGGAGTGAATCAATACTATTTGGGAGGCATATTAATACTGAGGGGATATATCAAAATCCATGCAATTATGAGGCAGAGCAGTCGACATGGTTCAAAATTGTGTTCAATTATTACATAATCATACATAGTGACCGTGCGCAAAGAGTACATCCTGGCAGTTTCAAGTTCATTATCATTGTCAAAGCATTTGAATATCTATATAATTCCTCGATTCACTTGTAATCAGCGGATAACTTTCCGTAGGATTTAGACATTTCAGAAAGGTCAACATGCTTCAATCCAAACTTTCTTGTGCCAACAAGCCTAACTAGCATGGATACATGTTAGCCAGGTTTCCTTGAGGCTTGTTGTTATCACCACCCATTGGACTTGAATTTCACTATGGACAGTGAGCCTTATTCCTCGATGAGATCTTGACCATAGATGGTGAGTCTTCTTTGTCAGAAGAAAGCTCTATTTTGCAACTACCTTCCTCCCTCCATTTTTCTCGCTCTCTCTCTGTTTCGTAGACTAGCCTCCCTCTGTTTTGCAGACGATGGCAAACGACTCTTATCTCTTACGTGTCAAATAGCAGTGATTAAAAGTCCTTGTGTGTTACGCTTGCACATACAAAAAGGTCACTGACAGCGCCCACCGGTGTAGAAAAGTCCGGCGCAGAGTACGTCTACTTCGGAACGGTTACCACTGATGACTGGTAACAGGGCACTCAATCACTCTTTGGGAGCCTCAGGCTATCTACTTCGAGGAACTGAGTAAGATCCGACCGATAACAGGATCATTCACTACCATGAACTCTCCGGCCAATCATACAGGACCGGTTCATTCCCAGTCTGGTCTTACTAGTCATGTTGCATTCGACTCATGCTTGTTCTGTTCCATTTTCCATATCATGACTTGCAGTTCATCGACACCAGGCCCTTCTCTATGGTTTCTCTTATCTCGTTTATGGTGTTTTTATTAAGAGCTCCCTGATGACAGAGCCTCTACAGTCTCATCATGCGCTCTTCGTAAGTCACTTGATTTTTTTGAGGTTTCTCGGGTGCGCTTATCAGTGTCGAGACAGTATCCTGGGAGTTCTCTATTGCCAGTCGCTGCTCCTAACCTACGACAACTCCCAGAAAGCTTTTCTTTGTTTTGCAGAGAGCAGTATGCTATAATAGCCCATGCCCGTGTGGTTCGCACAATGCCCACTTCAAGTCACTATCGTAAGGTTCATATCCGTGATACGGTGCGAGTAAGTACTTGTGATACCATGTGTCTTTAATCCAGTTTGACTCCAAACTCCTAAAGGCTCCCCGGCGTGATTTCTTCAACTCGATCTTTTATTTACTTTTTCTCGTCAGGTTAATGCAGCTGATAATCGCGTTGCTCGCACAGGGCTTTTTGAGAGACATCACTAATATTACGAGCATTGCTGAGACCGGCCGAAGGATAAATTTTGAAAAAAGAGGTTCTGGGATGCCTGGAGGGGCCGTTACTTTCCCAAGTTACTATTTAATAGCCGTGCTCAGTGCTTGCATGCCCCCTTACAGCACTAGTGTTTGACTATGTTTGGTGTTATTGAAAGCAGAAGGCTTTGATCAACAAAGTCATTGACTTGGTATCTATCACACAACAACTTCATTGAGAACAGTACACATACGACATTTGAGTAGTATCATATATCCAGCTGACATTCAGCAAGTCATTATGAAAAACCAGGTTTCAATTTCCACATCGCCCAGTCCTCGTGAGTTAGTCATTTTAGTTTGACTATTGAATTACAAAACATATGCTATCGTCTCTAGCAAGGCCACGAAATGCTGATCTACCCGAAGCTGAAGGAGCCCAATTCAAGTCAGCTCACCTCCCAAGTACTACAAAATTATCAGAAGAGCTAGGTAGATAGTGCTGCCGACCAGCAGCACAATCTAACAATCCTTGGCAGATACCTATGATGGAGCACACAGATCTCAATTCTATGAATTGGGCCAGGTTAGTTGCTAGTCGATGCGCTACGCTGCGGATGTGATTGATGCAGCTTTTTTCTTAGAAACTATTAGAGGAGAGTATGGGTCCAGATCGCCCTCTGATATCTCCGCCGACGACAATACATGAGCTCCGGCGAGAGTATACTGGCGCTCCATCTTTTTTGGCGCAGATTGACAGCTTGATTAATCAAGGTTATACAAAGATTATCCGTACTAAAGGTAGTATATCAATGAAGCTAGGTACTAGCACGACCTGATGCGAATATTTATACCAGGTGATGGAAATTGCTTCTACCGAGGTAAAGTTAAATCTAGAACTTTCGCCTTTTGCATACTCACGACTTATAAGCTCTGGTATATGCATACATCAGCAGCCTCATCGATTCACCAAATCTCGTCTATTCTGCAAGATCTGTGATAGAATCAGGCTCCAGAATGATGGAACATAATTTCATGGACGCGGATATCATTTCGACTTTCTGCGAACCCCTTATGAATCTATTAGATGCCGTTGGAAACCCCGACCCTAATCAAATGTTGACGCATGATCGTCTACTGTCCGCTTTCCTGGAAGACGAAAGTAAGTCTCTCGTGTACGACCTCCGTCCCCGCAGCTGACCCGCTGCAGCATCAAACTGTATTGTCACGTACTTGCGACTTTTAACCACAGCCCAAATCCAATCCGCAAGCGATGATTATGCTGGCTTTCTCTTCGATGATTCAGGGGAGCCATTGGAACCTGTCGAATTCTGTCGGCAATATGTCGATCCCCTTGGGAGAGAAGCAGGTCACTATTCTGAGTTGCAGTTACATTGGTCTATTCAAGTTGTTGATGTCATTCGATAGACCATGTTCAAGTGGCGGCTTTGTGTCGGGCTCTCAAACTGCACATTAGGATTGCATATCTTGATGGTCATTCTCCGGATGGCCAAGCCCACTTCCAAGATATCGCGCCGCCAGACGGCGGAACGAACAAACCGTTAATTCTCATATATCGGTATGTCGACAATGGTCTCTTGGTTATCACAAGCTGAAACTTGGTAGCCCTGGCCACTATGATGTTTTGATAAAGACGAACTGATTCGGTGCAGTATGAACCCACTGGTGCAAATATTTCCTACATATGTGTGGCATGGCCGCATCTCCTACCCAATACTATAAGTCTAACATACCTATATATATCCCATGCACATCCAGGTCATTTGGCTGAAATTCCTGACTTCTACATACCTGTGTCAGTGGTCTGTGTCACGCGTAGTCAAACTGTTGGCGAATATATGATAGTTCAAACGTGCATGTGTGTTTCCACTGCCGGCCTGCCCCGAGGTGTTACTCGCAACTTTCTCACACACCGGCTCGACCTAAATCAAGTTGCATTTGAGCGTAGGTATGTGTGGAAAAAGAAATCTCTCATAGAAAGAAGTTTGTCACTATCATGATATATTTCCCACAGTTTTAAGCTAGTCTTCAATGAATCAAATATATATTTTTCAATCGATCCGTCAATCGCCAGCATCTTTGATTCTCTTCTTACAAAGTCTGAGAAAACATAGTCCACGAAGCCCGAGATGTTCCAAGCACCATACCCACCTTATGATCCAACTGATCCAGCTGGGTGAGTTGGCTCTTGCGCACGACATGAGAAGATTCAGAAGAACGCTGATGTCGGACCTGATTAATGATTATGCAGATTCTCGTGAGTTTCCTTTCGCTCGTGCTCCAAGAGGTCTGTGGTTGACTATCCCGTCAAGATATGACACAGTAGTGAAGCGATGGCCCATCATTTTGACAAACATTATCGATCATGTGCATCGTCTTCTCCATGACATGACTTTAGAAGCCCAACAAGTCCGCGAATCAGACGTTTCTAAGGCAGAAGAACTGTCCAAGAAGACAACAGAGGGGCAAGAAATCATTTCGAACATAAGCCGTTTGAAGTATCGCATGGCAAGGGACCACGAACTCGAGTGGGTAGAACATGACTATCATCTTTCCTCGATGTATTTTAGATCCCTCAATTTGCTGACAATATGATGCAGAAACATTCCTGAGGATGGAGACATTCTGGTCGCCGAATATAATGCGGAACTTGAAAGTCTGAATCAGGCGTCCCATGACACTTGGTTCACGGCACCGTGGTTGTATGCAGAGTAGGTTAGATCTACACCATGAACTTCAAATCTCGCTGAATTTTACGTGCAGATGCTACTTGTATGTCACCTTGAACAGGAGTTACTACATGCTTATAAGTTAGACACGTATAGATACCGTCTGATCCGCGCGTATTTCAACCAGAAAACGCACTGGCGCGGATTTGACCCGTTTTCTAACCAAAAGGAAGAAATGTTCAAGAACAGCGGGGCAGCTATCCATCGTATGTTCAACTGGGCTTCGGCTTTCTCGTGTATCGCTAACATGACGTGCTTTGCTAGAAATCGCAACTACTATGCACGAATTAGAAAATGAGAAGGTCAAACTTCAAGGAGATCCCGATAAACTCGAAGTATTGTTCAAGGAAATGATTCAGATGTGCCTTTGGTTTGTCTGCATTTTCGTTTTCGTGACTGTCTTAATAGAGGTTTGATGTAGGGGCAATGCAACAGCAAGTCTGCCATAAGACTCTTTTTCGCAAATCGTTGACATTGATATATGTAGGATCTTTCCCTCTTGACGCACCTCTCGCCATCGGACATAGAACACTTGCAGACGGTCGGCAAAGAGGCTCAGGAGGCTCGGTCAGGTTTCATTCTTAAGGACGACCAAGGTGCTGTTTGGAGTCACATTAAGACTCTGGCCAATCAAGGAAAACGCTTGGACTTTGTGCTAGACAATGGTACTTTTCGGCACCTTTGGTCGCTCTTTGTCTGATCATTTGTTACGAACACTGGCAGCTGGTTTTGAGGTTTCTTATTTATCGTCTCTGAAAGTACGCTGCTAACCTCTAAATACAGCTATTCACGGATTTCGTTTTTGCGGACTTTTTGGTCACTTACACTCCGTACTTCTCTCAAGTCGTGTTTCAGTACGTTATGAGATTCTCGCTTCAAAGCGATCGTGACCTCTGACTACATTCACAAGCCCGAAACTGTTCCCATGGTTCGTTTCTGATGTCACCCCTACCGACTTTGCGAACACTATTTCGTCTCTACTTTCTACCACATTCTTTCCACCAAACTCCGCGACTAGCCCAGATTCTGCTGCTCACTTACAACTGATGGTCACTCGATGGAAAAAGTATATAGATGAGGGCATTTTTGTACTTGCCACAGACATTAGAAATGGACAGAAGATGACGGAGTTTTGGAATGGTCCGTGGCCTTACTGGAACATGAACGAACTGGCACCAGAGTTGGGACAGTGGCTAAGCGGTTCTGGGTTGGTTATTTTCAAGGTGAGTAACATCTGCCAACTTCCAAAGACTTAGCATTCGAAATATGCTTGTCTTAGGGAGACCTCAAGTAAGTAGATTTCATTACCATACTGATCTCTAACCTGAATTGTGAATGCTGCGCCGAAGCTACCGCAAGTGAGTGTGTTTTTAGGTTTTTTTCATACCCGGACATTGTTACGACCCGACATCAGACTTGCAGGTGATGTTAAGTGGCCCGTGTCCACTCAGTTTTCAACCGCGATCGGTCAGTAACCCATGAATACTTTTCGTCGTTGCTTAAGAATGATATTTGGCAGGCCCATTGGCAGGATCGTTCCCGCTTCTCAGCCTTCGTACCAATAAGGCCGACGTAGCGGTGGGCATAGATGAGAAAGTAGCGGAGAGTCTTGATAAGAAAGGCGAAAAGTGGAGAGTAAGTGGAAAGTAAGTTATGCGCAACTTTGGGTCATTGACCGGATGCTGAACGTTGAGCTATGTTCTGCAGGTATGCTTTGGTGAGCTTTTTTCCAGGAAGAATTATTCAGTAGATTGGCACAGTTTTTGTCGTCATAACTATCGCATGGCTGAATATGCGATAGCACAGTTGTACTTAGAGTCTTAGAATTTACATTCCAATCTTATCAGTAGATTCAGATCCGGTCGGCAACATTATAAGCCGAAGTTGTTTGTTCGGTTTGCTGTTTTTGGAAGGTACTGCTCTTACTCTCAGAAGGTTTTGAATCCACGGATGCGCTCACGGATGCTTCTAAGCTCTAACGTTCTGAAGACAGTGACCGTACAGCATCTTTTAACCCACTATTCGAGCATTTGGAAGTATGTCTGCACTCAGTTTGCTCAAACGACGGTTTCTTCATAGCAGATCACTCAAATATGACCTCGCCCCCTCCCAGCGGTGGATATCGTCTTCTCCAACTCGGCTAGGGAAGACAATCGATGCAACAACCACTTCAACAGAACTCAAGGCTGCAACTGAAATGCAGGATATCAAAGCATTGGATAGTCTTCTCAAAGCCGTCAGTCAGTATCAACGCGAGTGTTTCGACGATATTGCTAATCTCGAGTTGGCGGCTTTGCAGGCGAGAAGGCCAATCCTGCTTACTACAGGTACGGTCATGTTGAAAAGTGGCAAACAGATCTGACCACAATCTAGTATTATGCCGTTGAGGACACCAATCTCGTGGTCTGAGGCACTCTTGAATGCCAGCTCGGCGTCAAAAGCTTCCGAGGACCATCCCGTAGAAACTCTTGTATCCGAACAACCGCTTCCTCCACGGTACATGTACGACACATACACGGAGATCCTTCTTCCGTTTGCGTCTTCTCCGAAGCTATTTGAGCAGTATACTAACGCGTGGGGTGGACTTCGGACTGGTATGCTTATGGAGCACCTTGACTCACTGGCTGGATCGATATCTTACAAGCATATGCTGGGACCAGGCGTGGAAACGCTTGGTCGTATACATGAAAGAGGTTTTTATATTGTCACCGCTTCTGTCGATAGGTTAGTAGACATCAATGTGAAGTTCAATTACGCTTTCAAACTTGGCCCAGACTGGACGTTCTCGCTCCTCTCATGCCTGTGAGGGATATCCGCCTGAGCGGCATAGTTATCTACACTGGGACTAGTTCGATGGAGGTGGCTGTGAAGATGGAAGCTCTCGATGGAAGCGGCGTGCAGGATACTCTATTACTTGGTCAGTAACCACCGCTTGTTGGAGCTTCAGCTTGAGACGCATCGTTCCTACAGGTCGATTCTCTATGGTGTGCAGGGACGCCAAAACTCACAAAGCTCGGCCGGTGAACCCTCTAATACTTGGTTCGCGTGAAGAGACTGCATTGTATTCGATGGGCGAAAGTGCGTTCCCGTCTCACGCAAATATTTCGTTGGATTCGCTGAAGACAAGTAGGTGCAAAGAAGCGCAGGCAATCGTTGGCCCTTCGGTCTCTTTCTAGAGTACCCCCCAGTTCTACTGAAGCAGAAGAATTGCACTCCATTTACTTGCAATACGGACAAGATAATGGTCTGTCCGGACGCGAACGTGTTTGGATGGGCGAGACGCATTTAGAGAAGACCATGCTCATGTTTCCCCAAGAACGCAAGTCAGTTTTCATTTAGCTTTGTTTTTATGTAGCCTTGATAACATGTTTGAAGTGTCCACCAGAAAGTCTTTGGAGGTGAGCATTTTGGACTATGCCTTGTACAATACTGATAATAACGCGGAGGCTACCTCATGCGACTTGCCTATGAGGTGTGTGTGTTGACGACGGACGCTGCTAGCCACGTTGTTAATATAGCACTCTCAGCTTGGTTTCGCGAATGCATCGCTTTTCACACGTTCGCACGTAACATTCGTGTCACTGGATAGTATCTCTTTCGCCAAACCCGTTCCCATAGGATCTATCTTACGGCTGACCTCACAAGTTCTTCACACTACACCTCCTGGAGAGCTCGCTGGCGTAGTGGTACATTTCAAGTCTAAATGTTCTTTCCATTCGCTCCTAAATCCTTGTTTGTTTTTCAGCATGTTGGAGTCCAAGCTAATGTTGTCGATGTGCGGACTGGCCGCGAGCAAACCACCAACGATTTCCGTTTCACTTGGCATCCGGATGATGGTACAGCGGTCTTTAGACAAGTTGTCCCGAAGACCTATCAAGGTATGGGCGAGCGCATTTCAAAATGAATTTTTTGAATGATAAATTGTGGAATGACAGAGGCGATGCTTTGGTTGGAAGGGAAACGAGCACTTGAGATGGGCGATCAAATCAGGGGAGAAAGAAATAAGACACCAAGCGCCTAGTGTCTATACTAATTTACGTTCATGAGAACAGTACCCTAGATTAACGCTGCTGCAATGAATGGGAATATTATTTCGTGCCACTTCAAGGGGAATGGAACAAATCGATTCGTTAGAACTCCAGGGAAACCAACTGTTCATGATCAGGTTGTGTCGTATAATATGTGCATTGGAATTCGCTTGGGACCACCATGTAAACCAAAAATGTTGGCCTTAGAATATATACATAATGAACCGAATGCGATATATATCCTAGGGCTCGGATGAAACTCAGATATGTTCCACTGGTTATCCTTCTGGCAGCATGATTGGAGAGCCAAAAATCAGAATTTCAGGGGGCTTGAATGTACTAAAATGACCTTAGACCTTCACAAAGAGACAACGAACGATTTGGTAGAAGTACAGTGATCTCGTCGATACGAGATATCGAGGACTCGAAGCTAAACCGTTTCAAAGTCGTCGTCCTAATGATAATCCTGCAGCTACCTCAATTAGGGTCAATATTCGATCAGCAAGACCATGACATGAGCGTAGTTTATAAATAACTGAATCTAATTATAGATCTGGCTGAGTTCAAAATAGCTTTTCTCTTCCGCTTGCACTCATATGGATGCGATCGGCCTATAATTTCAACGACGTTAATCAAATTTTTTGTCTGTACTGTTATCGTTTGCATATACTACATATGCAAGTCGCTCGAGTGATAAAGTGCAATTTTGTGGAGGTATACATAATTCAAGGTACATTGGCTGTCAGAGCTTACGCTGACTCCCTGGTGACTTCCTTGTTATCACCGCTGAACTCTCATGCATGACGGATCTGTCTACAGTTTTCCTCTATGATATCAGTCTACTCCACGACGTCGCAGTTAAGCTTTTACAGTTCTTCCGACTTTATGCCACGTCCTTGGGCCGTTTCTTCTGCACAACAACCCACCCAGCTACTGCTCTTATTCTCTTCACCATGCCGCTTAGATTCATTCGTACGAAAAAGCTAGGGATCAATATTGACCCTTTGCAAGCAGCGATCTCTACAACGGCTTTCGCCAGGGATCTCATGGCAACCATGCAGTTTCCTCCAGCAACTGCTGCTGTCTCAGTTTTGCTCCTCATCTTGCAAACTATACAGGTGAGCAGACGCTTGAAATATACATCTGCGTGTGTTTCGACTTGTGCTCGCTTTTACGTAGGACATTCAAGTTAACAGGTCCAGCTGTGATCGTTTGGCGCGTCGTGCTGCACAAATTCTGATTGACATCGAGGAACAAATGCGTGGACGATACCATGAAGCTCCGGAGGCACTTCTCAGGAATTTGGACAAGTTTGAAAGGTTCGCTTGGCTATTACCTGCAAAACGATTCTTGACCAACCATTTATTCTCAACTCTTGACAGCACCCTGACTTCTATCCATCAGTTCATGAGAAAGTTGGCCGATTCAAAATGGAGTGATAGGTTCCTCCGCAAGTCGTCAATTGACGACGCTCTGGTCGAATATATGCGCATGCTTGACGAAGCAGCGCAGGCTTTTCAGGTGTGTGTGGTGTTGAATTCAGCTTCCAATCACTAAAGAGCCCTTGCAATGAAGCTCGCCACTCTCATCAATATACACCTCGCTGTGAGCTCACTGAGAGGAAATACCGTTTCCAACGTAACTACTGAAAGACTCATCGATGCTCCGCCTCCGCCTACCTATCTCGAGGTTCTGAATGAACCAGACTCAGCCGCCGTAGAGATACGAAGTCCAGGGATCGTCGATGCAGCGGAATGTATAGTTGCTGAATCCGATCCTCTGGTGGCAGCAGGAGAGGACTCCTTGTCACCACCCGAAAAAAGACTTACAGACCACTATCTCCCAACGGAACTGTCATCCCTAATCCTAGAGGATGATCATGGGGTCAGCAACGTGTTCTATTTCTTTCTGCTTGCTCATGCATTGTATACCAACCTAGTTTCGACGATACCACCAGTCAGAGGTTATCTTACGTGGCCAGTCTCGATTGCAGGACGGGTGGTGGGCTGGTGCAACGGAAGTCCAGGTACAAGGGCAACGAGCCTTGATCAAAAAATACGATGACAAGGATCATGCATACTCCGTAACGTGGTCATGTTTGTCTCTACAAAGTGTCGCTCAAATTGAGTTTTCAGAAATGGCTGCGAGACGTCAAGGTGCTGCAGAATCTTTAGTATGTCACATGAAGCACTTTGATTTCACTTGATCTCAATTTCTAGTCACCCCAATTTACCCCAGATGCTTGGGTTTTCGGATGAACGAGCCCCAACTCCTTTTATCCTGCTGGCGAATGGTATTCATCCTGTCGGGCGTTTGCGATGTATATCTAACATGAGTAGTTCAGACACAGAGCCCTCAAGCTCTGGTCCATGAAGTGCTACGTTCGTCAAGTCTAGGGACCTCGATGGAGCTGTTGTTGCGTTTTGTAAGGCCTTTATTTCAGTTAGGCGATCAGCGTTTGATACAGCGAGGATACAGTATCGCGATCTCGTCGTGAGTGATTCGCCACAGATTTGCTGTCGTTCTTTTGTTGATGGCTATCTAGGATACAGCAATGTACCTCCAGAGACAACTCAACCTGGATGAGAACAAGGTCCAAGATTTCATCGAGGTACGTCACCTGATCTGCTTTGCAACTCATATTTACAGTCGTATAGGCTTCCTCATTGCGAGTCGATTCTCTCAAGACTCTCGTGGTTGGTCTGCCTCCTCCTCGGGACGGCAAGTGGCATACTGCACGAAACTATGGGTTAGCGCAGACATTGCTGGATGCGTGTTTACGAGTAAGCATCGTCTTCGTATGCTTTGAACTTCGTACTAAGGAACGTGCAAGATGTTGCCAAACAACGGGCGAGTCACTTACTCATACAATAAAGGGGAAGAATTCGGTATGAATTTAAGTTAATGATGAATCACTCGCTTACACCATTGCAGTGACAAAAGAGATGCAAAAGAACATCAACCACCTCGTCACTTTAGCACGAGCCCTGCTTCCCAACGGAAGGCAGTCCCCTGTATTCCCAACACAATTAGAAGCATTGATCGAAGAAACGAAATATGAGACCTCTTCGCTGACTCTGCGACAAATACGGGACCTCACTTGGAGTGCTGAAGGTGCTCACGATCATACATGGTATGAGAGGACCGTACCAGCTGATAAGTTTTCTGTCGGTGACATCGGATACATTCCGGTTGGGGGAGACTTTGAATCCTTTGTTCTTCTCAGCAACATCGTCAAGGACGGAAAGGCTGTCCTCGACCTATCTCAGCGGTCGCACGGCGAGCATTGGTGCTGGGAGCATTTCCCGAGACGCAGGCAACCTCTCCAAGCTTACGAGTTGCCTGAGGCTGTCGCAGGGTGAGAATTTTTACGAAATGATGTAAATTGTGATGATGACATCGTGACAAGATGGCCCGTTGCAGTGCCTCCGTACAGTCAGATTGATGTCGTGGTGGTGCATGAGGCCTTTCTTTCTTCTGTCAAGGATGCATGGCAATATCTTTCAAAGAACAGCAAAGGCCACGCGGCCGATGGTGGCATTAGGCCAGAGGATTTGATCCTTGGTGAGCATTTCCTTGGACCTTGCGATGTCGTTGCTCAGCCATTACGACAGTGACCCATGTTGGGACTCATCAAGATTTTTATGTCAAGGATTTTCGACCAAAACCCTTTATGCCCCAAACACACGCCCCGAATCCCCGGTTTGCTGCGAATCAGTTCCATCACCAACATATGCATGGCTTTCACCAGCCACCAGGGTTCGGATTACAGAACCACGGCGTTCCGTTCAATCAGCCCGCCCTTCCTGCAATAGTTTATTTATTGACATCGTTGGACGCTAACCATGATCCGCATTGGTCACCTTCCCCAGTGTGCCTCCCGAAAGGCGTGCCGCGTCAGCCTCTGGCACGACATTTCACGACAAAAATTGGTTGGTAGGTAAGTTTTTTTTGGATTAACGGAGTTGGACTGACTTTGGGCGGTACAGGAAAAGTGGGTTTTTGAACTATGTTCAGCTTCACGCTGAGGACTTCGATGGAACTTGATACTTGGAACTTAAAGTCCTCTTCGTGTCACATCCAACGGACACTATTTCATAGCATATTGGCTGAACATCTACCTTGTACTCTTCACCGCGTTAGTGCGCTGACAGAAATGCGCCGAAAAGATGTCCAATGCGAACGCCTGTTTCACCAGAAAATATGCTGAGTATCATGAACCATAGTATTGGGGGCGCACACCCAAGGCTGTCCTGGCAAATGACATCAGGAAACATCGCAACGAATTTCCCGACGATGCACTTCAATATTCAAGTATCAGTCTCACCGCTGGGCGTATACTAGCGTCGTTCTCATCCGAGAGATGGGGAAGACACACGGCTCAAGACATCAACCTTACAAATGGCATTACATCCGATTGACAACCAAAAATTAATGCGCGGATTACCACCAAATGATCTAATCGCGATATTACCACGACTTCTCAGTGACAGATTCCTCGCGACAATGAAATGACAACTGTAAAGTGATGCGAGATGCATGTATTTTGATTTTATACAAATTTGCTCATAATACTCAACCTGCCGGATTATCCTTTTCGCGCTATATTCAGGTTATGTAAGGAAAAGGAAAATGAATCTCCGCTTAGACAGATATTGCTCAGCATGCCGAGAGCTCCCGCGAAGGCAGACTTGTGTAAAGATTAAACTCGACACATCATGACTACAACTTCGGCTACAACGTCAAGGACCCGTGCGTTGACTGATGTGACTATCTTTGAACTCCTTTAAATTTGTCACACGCGTCATCAAATTTTCGGGAATCTCACAAGTTAGTTTCGCACACAGTTGGCTTGACACTTGTCTTGAGTGCTTCGTAAAGCCACGCGACGATGGGAAGAGTAGTCGGAATTAACGTGAGTCAGCTGAGTCTGTACATTATTCCATTACTTAGTGCAAAGTGGGCTGCGAACAAGCCTGTCAGACAGGGCTGAACTTGCACGTCACGGTATGGGTGCGTTCAGGCTGCATCAAAGCAGCTACGCTCAGAATTTGAATTTTTGCAACCAATAAGTTGATCTAACCTATGATGCACAATCAATTGGCTGGGAGTTTAAGTATTCTAGTGTGTGATAACAATTTCAGCCGAGGGGATTTCATTGCTGCCCCACGAGCTGGCACCAGCCCATCTATGAGGCAAGACCCATTATCGCCGTTGGATTGGCCTTTATCAATCATTTGCAAATTGATATTTCGTTACACACACTTAAGATGACCTTGTTCTCTCAGGTAGACCTTAGGTGGCAATCTGCTGGCATTGCAGACGTGATCTATTTGAAATGAGATTTCAGGTGGATAGTAATTTTCTAATACATTGCCATGAACAATATTTGCTCACTGCTCAGCATCATGATATAAAAAGGCGTCTTCTTATTATCACCTTTAGATTCCTACCTCGTATCCTCATAAACAATGCGTTTTTCTTCTGTCCTCATTGCCATTGTTGTTTTGGCAGCAACAATATCTGCCAATGGAGACAGCAGCGAGAGTCGGCACCACTGTCCTGTCTTTTGCACACATCATGACCACTGCAAAGACTGCAAACATTCAAAAGATTGTGTGAGCACGAGTAGTTTGTATCCTGAATCTATCCACACGACTTACCAACATGGTAGACTCTCTTTCTGTGCGTTAGCAACTTGGAAAGATAACCCAAGCAGTAATTAGTGACTCACCTTGAGTCCTTGAAATGTGGGTACGAGTTTGTATCTTGAATCTGTCCACATGACTCACCGGCATGGCAGACCCTCTTTATATGCACCAGTTTTAACATTCCGATACCTCCTGTATTCCTGGGTGAACGTTGCTGTGGGGGTTGTAAGAGGACATAGTAGTTCTGTGACTGCCTATATTACGAGAAATTTAGTTTGTTCGTACCTGGCCATGTACGATCATCCATATAGACTAGCAGAAGGAGTTCGTGACAAAATCATGACGTGCGACCTTGCCAGTAGGGACGGAGGTACAATGACATCCGAGGAACATTCTCATTCACAAATGTTTATGTTTCGGATTGAGAGATTGACAACTCGGGTTACCGGTATCAGGAAAACATCGGTCTACTTAAGCCATCCTTAAAAAGCCTTATTGGCATAATTCTTGATTTAAAGCTCAGATTTGCGTTGTTCAAAACAAGATAAGTAGGTCCATCTCCTTAAAATAAGGCATTCAAGACGTGTAAGGACACAAAAAGAATATTTTCCATGAACCGCATATAATGTCCATATGAGCGGCGGAGCCACTACTGCTCACATTGAAAGACTGCAAATTGAGCATTAGCATTCCAAAGGCAACGGGATTTCAGGAAATGAATTCAGATATGATGACGGGCAGTGGCTCAGCCTAAGCTGGAGCCGCAGCTCAATATACAACAACATATTATTGATGCACCAATG
The DNA here is from genome assembly GCA_016695475.1 of Suillus decipiens. Taxonomy (NCBI): domain Eukaryota; kingdom Fungi; phylum Basidiomycota; class Agaricomycetes; order Boletales; family Suillaceae; genus Suillus; species Suillus decipiens. The sequence continues at coordinate 35,834 of MU172947.1, forward strand.
AGTTGTCAGAATTAAAAATAAAAAAGCGAAAAAACGTACCTGCGTTGTGTACCCACAGTTCTGAATGAGACAGCGCTGAGTGTACACTAGCAGAAGCATGCGTGGACAAGCACAGACACACCGGGACAAATGCGGGCAATGAGAGGAACAATTATCGGGATAGGACATACTGAAAAAGCTCACTTCGATTACAACATGCAGAGACGAGTGCAAGAGGTACACACAATCATATGGTTTGCAACAACAAATCAAAAATCAAAAGATGAGTCCTGGGAATAAGCACAGACGAATGTGAACAAGTAGAAATGCACAGACAAGCACAGAGTCACAGGCATATTGATTTGAGCATGCCGAGTCCATCAGGAAAATGTAATTCACTACGGAGCGCTACAGAGCACTCTGTAGCACAATCCAACTCCCTGATGTCTAATGATACTAACGGAGTGTCAGTCTCGAGAAAACTGAGAGATAGGCTGCACCATTACAGTCCTTTGTATCTGCTAAGCTCACTCCATGTCATGGCACTAGGGCAATTGTTGATGGGTGGCAGGTAGACTGTAAAAGTGACTGCCGGGGCGATTCAGTAATGGGGGCGGGCGCTGTGATCATCAGTACTCAACATCGAGGAGCAGACATGGGGCTAAGGTTAGTTGAAACTCAGCAAGCCCAAGAAAATCGTCAGGGGGAAACCCACTTTTGGCCGAGTTTTGACCAACTTGACTTGGCGCATTGGTAAGAGACTGCACATCCCAGATAGATCATTCTCCAAGTCAGATCCCACCTGCTGGACGTCGTCTTCGAAAGCCGCAGGGATAATTCGTTTGTCAACCTGTTCCAGCTCTGCAAGGTCAGACATCTTTCCTGCCAAGATCTCGTATCCTTCCAGCTGTAGATTAATAGCCAATGGGAATAACCAAATAGCTACGGTACTTGATGACCTCCTTCCATGGTTTCAGTGAAAGATCTTAAAGCATTATTAGATGATCCTGTCTTGGATGAAGAACTTGCGCTGAATAAGAGAGGGTCGTTGTTTGAACATCCTAGACAGTCTAGATGTACCAGTACTTGGACTCAATTGTTCGTTTGCCTTGCCCAGTCTCAAACTCTCACGGTTTGAATTTCCTACTATGCTTTAAAAATACAGAGCATGATATTTCTACACTACTACCACTACTGTATGATGGGTCGCGCTGAGCAAAAATCCGAGAGTTGATTTTCACAAAAGCTGGTTCTCGAAAAGTGAACCAAAAACAAACCAAAGTCAAAACCTCACTGACTAAGCGCGTCGCCGTCAATAGCATCACCATCTCTACCAAATTCTTAGTGGAGCTCGAGACGCTTCTCAGCTGATGCTAAATGAGAGCAGCACCACTCTCAAGTCTACAAGGGTAGAGTTGACATTGTCGACGACTAGACCAGGTGGACCTGTACGTATATTCCATCAATCGATGCTTACTTACATCATTGTACTAGCACTCCATACATCTTCATGGGGTGAGTCCCCCTGACTTTTGATGACATGGTCTGTCTGGTACTTATATGATCATTAGCATTCCTTCAATGTCGTACGAAGCGCCACGCAACACCACCCTAGTTCGTCGGGATGCTGTGAGCGCCGGCATGTGCGTGCTGCCATCTGAGGGTCAGATGGCGCTCCACATGCAATCGCTCCTGTTTCTCCTAACTTGATACTCCTGTTCTTGCACCACCGTGGCTTCTACGTGTTCATTTCACATCCAGAACGCCACTGCTTACGCATTGGAAAAGAGCATGGATGGGTTCATGCCGGTCTCTGTTGATCCAGAAGACAGCGTTGAAGATCTTTCTGTCTTTGTCTTCACTTTCACCGGGCAGAACGCTCCTCCTCCAGACGACGGTAAGCTCTCAGTCCCGACAAAATTGCACTTTTTCGTTGAGCGTCGACCAGGAAGAGGGAAGACTTTCATGGTGAACGCACTTTTTTCCGCACTGCGCACATCAGGGCACATCACTTTCATCGTCGGAAGCAGCGTGCCGTAGGCAACAGTGTATAAACATGATTGCACGGTTCGGCATTACCGAGAATACGTATATACATTCAAGCGCTAGCGCTATCTCCAAGGAATTTACTCTACGGCTTTGTTTACGATGATGCGTTTCCCAATGCAGCCAAATGTAAACGAGGGACTTCGAAATCACAAAATTCACAACTGATTTTGAAAAGAACTTGGAACTTGAGATCTTTCTCACAAGTTTTGTCCAGCGCGACCCTTCATACATATCACACGCGCGGCACCAAATTTTCGGAAATCACATTAGTTTCGCACAGCTGGCTTGAACATGTCTTGAGCACCTCGTAAAGCCGCATGACGACGAGAAGAGTAGTATGGAGTTAGGCTCGTGACCAGCCTGGCTTATTAGTACCATGGACAAGTCGAGTGGCGAAGCCAGGCTGGTCGATCTCGGAGAGATTTGGCAGGACGAGCGAGGAGTTTGAAATTTAGCAGGTGCCGGTCGTACCGGTCGTACTCAATTGCATGTACTAGTACAACGCGTCTACCATCGTTCAGACTCTATAATCCTATGTTAAGTTTTAATCATGTTTTCCGTACAACCTTTATGGCTCGCTGCTCGAGATGCAATTGAAGATCTTCCGACGGACCGGACTTTACGAGTGCCCTTTCGATACCACAACACCAGCAAGTTCTCGATGCCTTCTCGCGACTCTATCTTATTTCCCAAGGATCACAACGGCCGAAGTTGTTCCAGCTCAAATGCCTTATATCGTTACTTTCTGCAAGACATGTTGTACTTCGAGCTGCGACAGGCTCTGGAAAAACCCTTGCTATGATTCTCCCTTTACTGCTTTCTCCCAACAAGATAGCCATCACAGTCACCCCTCTGAAATTGCTGCAGCGAGACCACGTACGCGGAAGATACAGTTTTATAATTATTATCACTCTATTAAAACATTAAATCCGTCTTTGTGAATCACAGGTTCACGAGTTCAAGCAGTATGGTCATAGCTGAGAAAAGAGATGCGTCGTAGCCACGGAGGGGTTTCTCATAACCGCGCCGTCAGCAAAGGATCAAGATCAAACGAGAGGAGTAGTTCGGGGGTGATATCTTTCGACGACATGCCAAAAATGTCCTTAGCAGCCTCCATCTCAGCATCAACCTCGTCGGTGACTATTTTGATAGCAATTGGTCGTAAGATGACACGAAGTTGCTCACTCGCTTGCTCGTCAGCATCCAACACATTGAGAAACTGGATAAGGCCCTGCTTCGAAAAAAGCTTCTCTCCAAGGTAGCATGGAGGCCTTGTGCGAGATAGAGTGAAACATGGGGTCCATGACTGTCATGCGAAGCCCACGAAGGATTTTTAGGACTCCAAGGATTTTTTCGTCAATGTCGAGGCTTGAAGGATTGACAATCCAAATCAAAGATGTGGCATGGGCAGGTGAAAAGCATGAAAAGGTATCATTTTATCGTCCTATTAGATGTTAAGTACTGTTTCTCGATGGACTATAATGTCTGAGAGGCATACAATACTTTGCTGAAGCGGTGCGAGGCTGTACGAATACCTAAACCGGCATCACCGGCATGTGTGAAATTTCGAACTCATCGGTTCTCCTGCCAAATTTCTCCGAGATCGACCAGTCTGACTACGTCAAGCACGTAGTCCAGACTGGTTACGAGTCTAGTATGGAGTGTAGTCGGATTAACGTGAGTCAGCTGTGATTCCATAGGTAATTTTGTCATCCGGGATTCATGGCAGTCATATCGGAGGATTAGTTTGTCATTCGCTTTCAAAGTTGAGCCATATTTGTTGAAGACTTCTTCCCCAAGGGGCGTCGTAGTATGGAGATGCCCTTGCTTCCGTGCTTCTTTCTAGATACGACGTGCACCAATGAACAAATCGTCCACGAGAATATCGACGCCCAGAAGTATTGACGGATAAATCAAAACGAAACATGAATGGAGATGCACGAGTGGAAAGATACGTCGACGTTCTTAGATATTGTTCCCTGATCGACTTGAGACACGGGAGAACCATACCACGTGTATCTTTAAGCCCAAACCGGATTGACAACATGGATAAAGGTTCGATATTTGATCCACTTGGCATTAATATATTCCAACTTTCCAGTGATGTTAGTTCCTGGGGGTAAGGAAGATGTCGTAACATTAATATAGGATATTAATCAAATACGCACGCAAAGCGATCCAGATCCTAGTGCTGCCTTTCCGACCACAAGTATGGTTCAACGAGAATCAACTCGCCAAATAGCTGTGAAAGTATGCAGAGAACACTCCACCTCGGACAGGATACGATCGTACTTTCAGCGCAAGTACAATGACGAAAGTAGACGACACCAGGTGAAAAACCCGCCATATGAAGTGAGCATCATCCGAGCTCCAAGACTGCCGGACTCCATTGTTTGGTGCGTTGACTATTTTGGCCATCACTCAAACCCGCCATGCGATTATCAGCCACATTCGGTGTACTCATTGCTTGCGCCTTGTTTGCTTAGTATTTGGCTTCCAGATGGCTCATTCCTATATATACAGCATCATTAATGCATCTTTTTACTGCCTTGTCGATCATACGCTCTTCCACGTTATCATCTCATTAGATGCGACTATCATCCTTTTACCTTATTATCCCTTACTATTATGGGCCAGAGTCCGCCATGAGTAGATACATGTCATCCAATAGATGACTCATTGGATGCTGGCATCTACTCAGTCATCGCACTCGTCATCATCTTTGCACGAGTTAAGTATCAGACGGGAAAGCTTACAGATGGGCCCAGGGGCTGCTAGGCAACATGGTTAGGTAAGTCGTGGCCGATTAGGACTAGTTTCACGCACCATGACTACACCAGAACTTGAACCTGGATTGTCACGCGGTCTCAGGAGGATGTTCATAATGTCGCTAGAATTGCTGTGATGTCTACAATACTAGCAACGTGATGAACATTCTCACTCAGTACTCAGCTTCTTCGTGGATCACAACGATTCTTGATGTCAACAAAATCAACGCATGTCATCATTAGTCCCCTTCAAACTTCGACCTTGACGCTAGCTTCGACCATCCATCTGCCACCGCATAATCAGGAAGCAGTCGTAGTACCATGCCACGGAGTCTCGACAGATCTGCATATTGGATCTCTAAATTCAGCCATATACCTCGCGCTTCCTCGATCTCCTTTCCGGCACTCAGATCCCATCGCCGCGCACTCTACTACCGCTCAGGTTTGAAAAAAAAAAACACACGAGATCCATACCAACGTGTATATTTCAGCCCAATCCGGATTAACAGCATGTATATAGGTTCGACATTGATCCACTTGGCATTAATATTCCAGCTTTCCTGCTCATAACGGGTAGCGCCGGAGATTTTGGTTCCTCGGAAAGCCTCGACTTTAGACTCTGCCATGAATTGAAGGGGCGTCCGCAGGTGGAAGACTTCTCAGGTAAGGAAGATGTCGGTGATTTAGCTGTAACATTAACGTATAATAATCAACAGAGACAAGATTAGTTCAACGCCTTGAATTTGAGAAGATCCAGATTCCAGTGTAAGCATAGTGAGTGCTGCCTTTCCGACCACAATTGCAGGTCAATGAGAATTGACTCGCCAAATAGCGCTGTGAGAGCATGCAGAGAACACTCCACCTCTGACGATGGCCAGTGAAAATGGACAGAACACGATCGTACGACTCGTAGTGCCACCCTGCGTGATGGCAGAGTCCGAATTTGCCCAGTAAACGACACCCTAGGACCAAGAGATGAGCAGGTGAAAAAACCTGCCATAGGAAGTGAGCCATCGTTTGAGTTTGCCTGCAAGACTGCTGGACTCCATTGACCTGATCTGTTCTAATTTGGTACGGTTGAATATTTTAGCCGAGCAGACTCACTCAATGCATGTGATTATCAGACACGTTGAACCTCATTGCTGATTGGACACCGCACCTTATTTGACTTCAGATACTCACTCCTATATATACAGCATCGTTCACGTATCTGTATCTCATCTTCTTACCGCCTTGTTAATCATACGCTCTTCCACATTATCATCTCGTTCGGTGTTGTCATGGATGTAACTGCTTTCCGGATAACGACGTGAGACTTTCCTCGTCATCCTTTACTAGTACTAGTGTGGGCGAGCATCCACCGTGAGTAGATGCCAGCATCTACTCAGTTATCGCACTCGCTCTTGTCGTCATCTTTGCACGAGTTCACATCAGGTTAATGCAGACGCACCTACTATGGCTCCTGATATAGTATCCACTGCATTAGACAGATGCCATAGCAGGGGCCATAATAGGTGGCAACATAGTGAGGTAAGTCGTGGCAACGACTCGACAGGAACGATAGGCACTAATTCGATACACCACCCCAGAAGCTCTTTGCATTATACGGTAGCCTAGAAGATATTCATAATGGCGGTTAATGCTTGATGCGAGTTATCGCCACTAATATCCTCACTTAGTACTCAACTTGGTTTGAATTCTTCGTAGATCCCGATTATTGACGTCGACAGGATTAGCAAGGGGATTCAAACTGTATACTAGAAGTCGTCGACCCCAACGCTAGCTTCGACCATCCCTCCGCCGACGCATAATTAGGAAATAGTCGTAGCACCGTGCCACTGATATGTCGTGCATCTCAGTATAGCTCGTAGTAGACCTGCATGTAGCATCCTGTTGTGTCTCTGGATTCAGCCATACACCCAATCCCCTTTCCCGCCTGCAGATCCCATTGGCGCGCACTCTATTACCACTCAGCGTGCAGTCTCAGGATGGACTAGTTAACTTCAAGTTATATCAATCCTCTCGCATAGGTCAGATTGTGGTACACAGACTAGATTCCCCCGCTTGTTCCACCTATATCCTAACTTCTCGTCCTTGATGATGAGCGAGATGTTCACGGTGATCAAGACCTCAGAAACACTGACGCACTGAGTCTGACTGTACATAGCACCGTACCACTACCGCATTCTTATCATGGCTACTACTGGCTCGTCCTTCAATGACCTCGTCTCGCTGTCCAGCTCATCACCTTCAAACAAGCATACGTGCTGGAACACTAGCTGGATAATCCCACGCAAGAACAGCGTCTCATGACGATTTGAGGCCTTCCAAATTCCGCGATTCACTATGCGAGCTTGCTCTCTCTCTTCGCTTGTTGTACCTGTGCTAAGCGGTGACTGCGTAAAGTCATGGATGTGCCCTGTGCTGCCTTCTTTGTTGCAGCTGCAGGCACAGAAGGTGCTACGGCAGCCTGAGATAAGGCTATTCGCGTGTCATCCGACGCAAATCCAGGAATACGGATATTGTGGTTGCGTTCTGGGATAGAACAATGAATACCAGAACGAGGAAGAATGAATTGAACAGACTTACCAAGGTGAAGCTGGAGGTCTTTGACTTCGAGCGTGTCCCCACCGCGATGTTTTGCTAATCGACAACCAAAGTTCGTGACCGAGTCGATGAACTCGTCGGCGATTTGAAGAAGTAGCTGTAGATGATGCGTTGAGCGGCAAGTCAGGGCGTTTGAGTGCAGCGGCTTACATCCTCCACCTCAGGTTCTATCCGAACATTGGGGTCAACGCTCGAGACGAGGTCTTGTATCGACCGTCTCATACTCTGATCACCCGGGGTATTCTTTCTCCGTGAATGGTTTTCCTCTAAGCTGAGTATGCCAGCGTCTTCTGTGGAACGTGCGATTTGAGCAGGGGTACCTGGAAATATGGATCAAAATCAGTACTCAGACGAGACCACAACTTTCTCGGAAAATAATAGTCGGGAACTCACCAGACATTCTGCCACTAGTCATCCCACCTGTAAGAGTTGGTCTTCCTTGCTGCGCAATTGCCCATTGGACAGGCCCTGGATTGGTGGTATTGAGAGTTTGGCTAGTAGGATACCCGTCACCAGGTGTAGATGTAAGAACGGGTGCCGGTGACCCGCTTTTAAAAGCGGTAGCAGTCGTCGCAGCAGCAGCAGTCCCTGACTACCACAAACAGGATGAGACAAAGGATGTTCCTACCCATCGAGTCATACCTTTGTACCGCCCGCGCTATTCGCCGCGGTTGAAGTGGTACCAGCCACGCTTCCCGAAGCAGCACTACTAGCAGTCGCGGACTTGTGTTGTTCAGCATATTCTTTCAGCTACGGATAAGACGCCCAGGTGAGATAAATAAATCTCACTTGGTTTAAAAGCCGACGGACCTGCTGGATCTGTACGGCAGTGAGCTTGCCCTGCCGCATGAGTTCGCCGAGCTGGCCCATGTTCTGCTCGAGGAGCTGGGCTATGCGCGAGCTCGATGCTGCTTCGCCATTTTGACTTTTAAAGGCACTGGTCAGGGCGGTAATTATGTTCGTGGGGTTCCCAGGAACTGCTGTTGTTGCTTCGTTCGTCGCCATTTAGTATGATACTCTACTCGTTGTGCAACTCTTAGAGGCGTGGCACGAGCGTGAGAAAAGTTTACTTCTTCCATATGATTTTCGTTACTTAGATATTTGCTGTGTATTTAAATACCATCCGAATGTCGCGACGATTCCGGACCGCGAGAGAGCTATGTCCATGTCGATGCGAAGCTCAAGTACTGCGCGTTGGAGGGCGACCGGTGAGACCTTGCGATTAAATAGTCTCGTAATTGATATCAAGTGAGATTGCTGAACAACATGGACACAAAGAAACTTTCATTCACTGCTACCTGCAATGGCACCGTAAACTCCTCCCGCTTGTCTATATTAGCAGCCGTCTATGGTCATGTATCAGTAGATCAAATTTCTCGTAAAAAGGAATCAGGCGTTCACTGATGGCACCCCGGCAACTCTACTCCGCTGACAGTACATACAACCATCCACTAGAGTCTATCATCGAGACATATAGCACTGCTCCACCAGGAAGCAAAGTATTCAATATATTCAACTCTGACTCGACGAAAACAACCATTACTCCCAGCTGCCCGTCCGGTTGACAACTTGAAAAGCTACTCCTTCGAAGTTGCCGGCCCCTGCCGGAACTCGATGCTGGCTGATGCTGACTAGATAAGTGCTTACTGTACTCCAACGCCAGTAGAAATGAGAATTCTATGCGCACCACTCTGCTCTGATCGTGATTGTATGCTCGAGCTCCAAACCTACCTGGGATCGCTGGCACGCTCCAATCAAATTATTCAAGCTCCGACCCTACAAGTCAGTGGCCGTCATGAACAAGAGCATTGACATTGTGAGACCTAGGAGGTCCGACAGAGCGTAGCATTTACAGCAATCACAGTACCGCTCCTTCACGGAACGTCAATCATTAATTTTGACTGTCCTCATCGATATGTCCAACAACGAACAGTGTCGACTTCGAAAAATACCGCCAAGCGCGCGACTCGGATCTTGCTAATAACGAGGTGATCACTTGGTCCTGACATACCTTTTCCCCTTCTTGTTTCACCTAGATATCAGCACCCTCAAAAAAGATTCTCTCGTCAACCCCACACACTCACCTTACCTGCTGATGCTTTGACTTCCCACTCACCGTTAACCTTCAAAATGTCGTCAGCGCCTTCTAACAAGTTTTTGCCGAGCCCAAAGACAGTTGCTCTACGTATGTCCACCGGATTATCTTCGTTATGTCCTGTACCGATTCCTCGCCTTCTTAGGATGTTCGTTTAGGTGAGCATTCCAACGGCTGCTGCACTCGCGCGACGGTAATTTCACGGCATCGGCTATAGCGGTGGTCAGGTTCCCTCGATAATACTAGTATCGTCCATATTGCTTACTCATTTCCCGTTTTCTCAGCCAAAACTTGGCGTAGACAAGGTCCTATCCATCTCGTCCAGGCAGGGCTCATTAACCAGGTTGAAGAACTCAGATGGCGCGTCGTTTTTGATGGGCACTACCAATTTGAGGATATTTCTCCCCTACCCAATGGGATCCAAGTTAATGCAACAACTGATGATACGAAGTACATCCATCGCGAGGTTGAGAAGTCCTTTGCTCGTTGCACAGGTCTGCGAGAGTGTTGCATCCGCCGTGCAGGCTCGTGCAAAGATGGGGCACCTCCCCGTCACCCTTGGCGGAGACCATTTCAGGCACCCTGAGGTGAGCATTTCCAGTTAGACGAGTTGCTTCCACTGTGGTGATATCATATCCGCAGAGCGTATGACCACGCTTGTGTCATTTGGATAGACCCTCATGCAGATATCAACACGATTTACTCTGCCGACTGTGGAAAAATCCACGGCATGCCTCTTTCCTTTCTCCTTAAACTCAACCCCCCTGCTCCATCCCCAGACTCAGTCCTTGCAAAGTTCGACTGAGTCTCTCACCTCCTTGCAGAGCGTCTCGTTTACATTGGTTTGCGGGACGTGGAAAAGGGCGAGAAGGAGATCTTGAAGAAACACCGCATCAAGGCCTTTAGTATGCATGAGGTTGATCGGTAAGTTTGGGTTTTTGTGGAGACAAGGCCGCTCAGCTCAATGTACTTCACCTAGCTATGGCATTGGCAAGTTGACACTCGACCATGTCAACCTGCAAAGAGACTGTCCTACTCATCTGAGCTTTGATCTTGACGCGCTCGACCCGAGCGTTGCGCCTAGCACAGGCACACCGGTGAGTATTACAGTATCTTGGCACGTACCTCTTCGAGTGGGATGAAGTCAGCCGTGCGATCTGAGCACTTTGAGTGACTTGATCCGTGCTGGAAAAAAAGGCCTTTGTTGCTTGAAGATGCGAGCATGTCAACAAAAATGTCCATAATTCTTTATGCGTCCCGGCCCTGAGGGAGCTTAGACACGCCACATATGCGAAAAACATATGTTGGCTTGTGCAGACGCTTTGAAGTGCTCATGCCTTGTGTGATTGGGACGTCTTGGAAGCGTGACGCTTTGATCTGTGGTAGCAATGTCCAAGCCCACTGCGGACAGATATTCTATTCCCAAACAAATTAATTTCAAGTTAAACCAAACCACAAATCAGTGAGCAACACTAACCGAAATCACGCAGGGGCGCGCGGTGGGTTCACTTTCCGTGAAGGACACACTACATCTGCGAGGCGGTTCATGAGACTGGGTTACTCGTCGCACTTGATTTGATGGTACATGTCTTACCTACATCTTGACTCGCATTGATGTGATCTGACTTGATCTACCGCATGCAGGAGGTTAAACCTACGCTCGCAGACGCTGGGAGTGTGCACCAGACAGTCACGGTGGGGTGCTCATTGGTCCGCTCTACTCTGGGTAAGTCGTCCATCTAGTTGCACGTTGTTTGCGTGGTGGTCCACTGTTGTTGAATGGGTATACATGACAAAACGTGCACTTTGGGTACCACAGGGACTGCCTGCAACGTGGATCATCAATGATGGCTCACTATCTGTTTTGTCCACAGGCGAAACCCTTCTCTGAGTTGCAAGTATCGTAAACTACTGCGGATGTGACGTGGATGTGATCTAGTAACAGTGAGTGGTTATCTGCTTGTTAAGCACATGATGATCAACTGTTAAACTTTAGTGACTGAGTGAAGGGAATCGGGCACACGTGCCTGTCACGTGCTACATTGTTAGATGTGATATCCCTTAATTGAATCGTCAATCATGCAGCCCCTGTCCGATGTGTTCGTGTTAATAGATTTTTACGAACCAAATTATCGAGCATACAATGTCCAATGACAATGGCTACCTGCAGCATCTGGAGAAAAAGACAAGTCCCTATGCACGAAGAAAATTCCATGAACAGTCGCAGCCAAAGACGAAAATAATTCTGAAATTCCAATGCAGCGCGTCGCGTCGCGTCCAATATTGTTACGAGAATAAGTTATTCTCCTAAAATATTCGGAGTTTCTGAGGTTGACAGTCCGACTAATTGAGTCTTCCACAGTTGTGCGGGGAAATCTCAGGTTGGCTGGGTGTTGTGCCATTGTCCGTTGAAGAAATATACGATCTGTGGGTCCTCCCCTTTGTATACTTGCTTTGCGAGGAAAAATATATCATGGTCCACACCACAGAAAAGGAAGCTATGGCCACCAGTCGCTTTAAACTACTTGCCACTTGCTCAGCAATATAAATACGGAGCACTTGTGTCTCTCCGCTTTCCTCATCACTCTTATCCACTGCCCACTTTTCATATCTAACTTGTGTACTGTAAGTCACTCATCCACTTTACCTTCTGTTACTTACCTGGTCTAACCACACGCTAGGGCCTATCGCCACTCAATTATTCTATCATTAACATGTCCAACAACGGAACTTCCAGCGGTCTACCCACACCAAACAGTACGTACACAGGAAAGACACCTATCATTCCAAATAACACGGTCGTTGCGACAGCTCAGTGGGCACAGCCTCAGCTTCAAGGTACAGGAGGCCAACCACCCTTCTCATCGCAGCAAGGACTTTACTATCAACCGCCCCAGCCCCAGGCTCAGGCTCATACCCAGCTCCCCGATTTTCATGATCAACCTCCACCCCCCCACATCCCTCAGCTGTGGCCAGCATACGGTCAACAATCGCCCGCACCAAACTATTACGGTGGCTACCCTGGACCTCAGGGTTACGGTGCACCCCATTACAGCCAAATGAACGCCCCCCCCGCTGCTCCTCAGGCATATGCTCCTCCTGTGCAGGTTCCGCCTCCTCCTGTGCCTTTTGCTGGGCCACAATATCACCAGCAACAGTATGAACAAGCGGTACCTATGGTACCCTCCGCAGGCCCAGCGGAGGGGAGCTTTACACGCGGTTCAAAGAGGAAGGCGGTAGGGGATGCTGAGACGCCACAGCAAAAGCGAAAGCGTCATCGTCCTCAGGGCGACCCCGATTTTGTGAGTCAATTTTATTTATCTAGTTCTTGCCATCCCGCTGACGGCTGTTTTATCAGGAGCTGGTTCAACCTGGCCCAGATGGGAAACAGAGGTGGAAATGTCTTAAGTTAGCATGTGCGCATGTAAATCCGATGCTAGAAGTTAGCATACATAAGCACGTAACGGCGACGAGGTCGCATCAGCAAGACTCTGCTGTACCGCAGGTCGAGTATGTTTGTCCAGCATGTACCCATCCGTAAGTCCTCTTCTTATTTCTGATGTCGCCATGGGGCTGAGATGTTGATTTTTATAGATTTAAACGTAAAGATGCGTTGAGTAGACACAAATCAACCGGTCAATGTATTAAAAACAGAGAAAAGTTACGACTAGAAGGCACACAGGCAAACGTTCAAGTGGCTGGGACCAGCACGATCGCAGCCGTACCATCTTTCTCGGGCTCTGCAGCGAGCTCTGAGACTCAACAATGTCAGCTCTTGCCTGTGGCTACACCGGGTATTGTCCAGGCCGCTGGGAGTAGCACATTCAATGCTGCGGCCCCTGTTGCAATGTACCAGCAGCAGCAATTTACATTCAGTGCCCAACCTGGACCGAGCTCGGCGATCCAACATTCCGGTGTGCAGGCCACACAATCCGGAGGAACGTGGATGATTCCAGGTACTTCGTATGCGCCGCAGGAAGTCCTATCTTTTCCCATGCAACCCAACGTTCAAAATGAAGAAACGTCGATCCAACAGCAGCCGGCTGCTACGCCTCCCTTATTTGCCACTGAGGCTGATTTTTCAACCACGGACCAGACTTATGCTCCCCTCGCATCTCCTCTCCCATCTTCCAGCAATGGTTTACCATTTGTCGCAGGCGACTTTTCATCTTCGATCTTTCAGCGGGCCGCAAAGTCTTTGACTCCATCCCCCTCCGAGGATATTGACGATTTATTTGGCGATTTATTTTCGGCCCCTGCATCACCTGGTGCATCTCGGGTTACACCCGAACCACTTCATGTACAACCATCGCTTAACGAGACCGCTGCGGAACCGACTTTCTTCCTCTCTGAGGATCTGCATTTTCCCTCCGAGGATGTGGACAATTCGTTTGGGGATCTATTTTCCGCCCCATCCTCACCTACCTCGCCTGAGGTTACACCCGCACCACAACTAGTGGAAGCACCGTCAAGCAATGCCATAGGGTATGACTTTTTACTGTCAGCGCTTAACGAGCCCGCTGTGGAACCGACTCCCTCCTTCTCTGAGGATGATGCCCAAGATTCAACGTCTTGGGATCTATTTTCCGCCCCACCCTCCCCAACTGCATCAGAAAAGGAAATGTATTCCTGCTACCTGTATTCGAACCCACCGTCTCCTGGCTGAGACAGTGATGGATACCCTTGGCCCTGCAAGCGCAGTCGCACCTCATTCGTTTCTCAATATCAATATCTTTCTTGCTGGTCCTTGAATACCGATACGACTTTATGATCTTGTTAAGATTCATTATTATTTTCAACTTGACTTCACATATCTGTATACCATCACATCTCACAGTACCAGCGTGCATTATTTATCCGTCATATATCTGGAACAGTTACATGTACATATACGTAATTCTTCATGTGGCAATATCGTTTTCTTGGCCAACCGTCTGAACATGAAGTTTCAGAATTACTGCTCAACCGAAAAGCAAATCGCCAAGGGGATGTTCAAACCATCACCTGCTAGCTGACTTCATTGTACGATCATGCATGCGTTCGCAACAGGCACTCCCAAATCAATTACCATGCTCACTTTTTTTCAATTAGAATACATGAATTTGGCCCCTGCGGCAACTTTGATCAAGCTCTACCTCACTGTGACCCTGCCCTGCACATTACAAGCTGAAATACATACAAATTCAATACGAAACAGTGTTGCCATAACGTCCGATTTAGCGTTATCGGGCATCCGAGAAATCTCATGCACGCCTATCATGATCATATCTACGCAATCACTGAGTGTTTTGCCCATTTGACAGGCACTGGCTACCGCGACCAAAATGCCTACACATAGGCCGCTGTGATTATTAGAGAAGCTTCTGATATTCATTTACTTCTCCATCTGTAGTTGTCGCGAATTATTAGTTTTAATTTAAGGTATTTGCGTGAGCGACAGTACTCACGATGATCAAGATGTCTGTCACATAATGGATCTGGTAGTATCGCAGAAACGGATTTCTGTCTGTCCAACAGTGATTGCGTCTTAAACGACATGTACGAGCATCGCGTCTCATCATCTTATTGCTTACTCTGCCTATTCACCAGCGTTCATTGGCCACATCAACATGATCAAGTCTTTTCCTCTCCAACAAAGGCATGTCCTTTGCGCCGCCCCAGTATCCCAAGATTCTCGGCCCAAGTCCAAACCAGGAAGCGCTTGTCAGACTGAAGGGGAAATACTGAGTGGCAGCTGTGAGGAAGTGCTTGTTTGGGACTGATGGATGGAACAGTGGAGTTGGTGATGCCGGGTGCCACTCGAGGTTCCGCGTCTGTTTGCCATGTGACATCCAAACCTCAATTCCAGAGGATACCGGGGTTTTCGTGTAGGAAATGAATACCAGATACAGGATTCTTGATGAAATTGGAGAAGCAGTCTGAGGCCCGCAGTTACCGCAGTTGTGACACATCCCAACTTGGCCTCAGGCACGTGCATAACACTCTTTCCTTGTGAACACCATCATGCCTTCATCTTCAGAACAAAGCTTCAGATCAAATCTCTCTCAGTTTCGCTGGTCCAGAGGCGTTACAGACGACTCTCAACAAACTCAGCAACCACTCCCATCATCAAACCCATTCTCCCGCTTCTACAACGCTGTCGCAGGCGACTACATCCCTCTCAGATCCAGCGAACGTTCCAACGAAGACGAGGCATGGTTTGCGCTATCACGTTGGGAGAGGTACGCGTTCAAAACTCACTCATATTATCATTCTTCTCAGCACGGATTTCCAGGCTGCTCGGGTTCGGTGCATGCTTATTAGGCGCGGCAGTCTGCTTCTTCGTCGCTTTCATGACCCTCCCTTTGCTCGCCCTTAATCCTGCAAAATTTGCTTTGGCATTCAGGTATGCATAGCTCTTGAACCTTTTCCTTCCGATCAATAACTCCCTCGTAGTCTGGGGAGCTTGCTCGTGATGTTCGGGTACGTCCTACCACTCCTTGTCGACCCGAGCGATCATAGCTGATTATCATATCCAAGTTTCTCAGTCCTTATAGGACCATTAAACCATGCCAAACATCTGATTTCCAAAGAGCGACTACCCTTTACCCTCGTTTACTTCTCAAGCTTGGGCTTGACCCTCTATTTCTCCATTAGTGTGAGTCTGCAGTCTTTCATCACTACAAAGCTCCATTTCAACAACTCCTATCAGGTTCACTCGTATCTGGGTTCGCTACTAGCAGGTGTCGTCCAGGTAGTATCTCTAGTAGCCTATGTCCTTGCGTACTTCCCAGGAGGTACGCAGACATTACGCTTTGGTGGACAGATCGCTCTTCGGGGAGCAGGGAACCTGCTACCTTTCTAAGTAACAGTAATGACAAAATTTCAATCAACATGGTTGTATCCTCACACGTGATATCTAGATCTAATGCCTGCTCATTATTCATTCCAACCACGACGATCAACCCATCATGAGCACAGTGCGGTAATTTTGAAAACAATAAATAATAACAATGGCAAACCATCTACTCCAGAGCTTCATGCAGCCCAACCGTATCCCTCAACCTCCGCGACATAATCTCAATATATCCTTGGTATGACTGCCACTCACTTCCCAGCGTATCTGCCGTCTGTCAGGAACATCACCGTCATCAACAGTCAGACGAGCTCAAGTTAACGAACGTACCAAATCCAAGGTCGATAACCTCGCGAGAGCACCAATCAACCTTTTTCCCGCGTTCGCCTTGAATGAATCAGAGTCCGGGGGCGGAAGAAGTCTAAGAGTGCTCTTCATATTTATGACTGGCGCCGAGGTTGCGCTGTTCGACAAGTCGCGCTCCACATAACTCACGAGATGGCGCCAAAGCAACAGTAATAGCATCTCAGTAGTGCCTGTGTATGCGCCCGTGAACATCCCCCAGCAATCCTGTTCCAAGATAATCGATTCTCACCGAGCATGTTTTTGACTTCATCTTGAGTCTCATTCCTGAACCGCTCATATTCTCTGAATATCAACGACCTCTTCTGCGCGATGTCTAGATCTTGGAGGAATGCGGGATCAGACACGCTCACGATCTGCGCAAGTGAAATGTTTAAATAATTCTTCAGAAAGACACGCAGGCGTACCTCTTGGATGTTGTCCACTCGAATATGGTCTCTCGAGGACAGTTCAGCAGACAAATCAGCTATTTGTTTCAACATCTCTGAAAGATCATCGCAGAGTCCACTCAGTGCTTCAATAGCATCGCCGACCGTGGGTATTGTGGCTACAAATACTGTAAGTAGGTGAGGGGCGACATAAAGAAGACAACTACATACCTACGAAACGAGACGAACGTTCATCATGTCGAGGCACCGTAACCACAGGAGAAAGCACCAGTGTAATCTCAGGTTCTACAATCAAGAACAAATCAAAAAGACGCTAAAACCAAACATCAGTCGACTTACCGGTGAATTCACTAGCGGTTCCCAGGTACTCCACGATGGCCTTGAGGAGCAGCCGTTCTTGGCGCTGCAAATTCAGGTCAAATTGAGTAGTCGATCCATGACCGGATGCTAAAACGCTAGCTCGCAAAACTTCTGCGTCCGTCTGAGGCTTGATCGCTTGACTCCAGCTTTTGTTTCCCAAGCACCGCGCAGCAAGGCCCAATACAGCGCCATGAATACCGCCAAACCCAGAATTTGTCGACATCTAGGGCATGGATCGTCAGTGGCAAAGTGTATGTATGAACGCTGGCTTACCAGCTCAGATTTTGGAATGAGAGTCAGGACGCTTCTGCTCAGCGACACCACGAGGTGGATTTCTTGAATGATCGACAAGCCGATTTCCTCGGAGTCATTTTTTAGAAGAATGATGATCGTTTCTCGATGGCTTGATAAAAAGTCGAGTGCCTGAAGACAAATTAAAGTCAATGCCCATCCACCAGATAAAATTCAGGAATCAGTCATACCTGACTACTCGCCGTAGCATGCTGAGCTCCCAATGTCGTCAGCATCGCAGCGACGAGCTGAAGTGCCGGCATGAACAGCTGGTGGTACCGCTGAATTGCCGAGGGTAAGAAAGAGTCCTGGTCTTCATAAAACATCTCAGCACGCGAAACCCCTCCAAAGTAGAGGAAGTAAACATACCCATAAACGACTGATCCGCTTCTGGTCTCGTATCCAAGAACTCGCATTGACTCAGAACTGGGAAAATTCGAGCTTCAAGTAACCGTTCTGCCCCCGACCTCGTTTGTGCCATCCGTATTAGGAAGGACATCTTTGATTCGTAAACATATAGAGGATTTAAATCGTCTGTATCCACATTCTCTTTAGTTTTCCTCGCAATGCAAGTGTCCTGCGCACGTACCTGGGTCTGGTTTGAGCACATGCTGCATTTGCGACTCCGCTTCCTTTAGTCCTTGGACAAAGTTTGACAAAATTCCATAGCGAACCAAAGATGTAAGGAGCATGCGAGACTTATCCGAGCGGCACAGCTGAGCGAGGGAGTCCAACAGCATGAAAGCGACAGTCTTCCAAACTTCAGTGCCATCGATTGCATCCCGAGATATGATCGTGACCAGTCTCTCGAGTACGCTTTTCAACGCAGCCAGTGTACCAAGCTCTAGTGCTGATACATTCGTCACAGGCTTTGGGGACCCACGCATAGATCGAGAATCATTTAGGGATAAATCGTCGTGTGAGGGGAGAGAGGAGAGGGACATCGACATCGACATTGATATCGACAACGAGTGCTTCCCGAATGTCTCCAATGACGCATCTCCTGAAGGTCTTTGGTCACTCCCTCCAATAAGGTGGAAGTAATTGATCAACGAGGCGTATAAGTTGCCACGGACCAACTCGGAGCGGTTGTTGTCCAGGATGCAATCAAGAATGCTGCGAAGAAGCGCATACAGTCTCTCCGCAGGTAAAGAACCTGCGTCAGTGTCCCCGCCAGCAGATTGTAGCATAACCTGGTGACGTCGGTCTTCGCGTAGCTTCGTAATGCAAGACAGTACTGCTTCCGAAAGTAGAACTGCGGTAGGCTCCTGGATGTCCGAGGAACGAATAGCAGGAGGTAGAACGTGTAATAAGTCAAAGAGCATGTTCTCGCGCCTGTCATGCGGCAGACGCTGGAAGCACTTGGTAAGGGCGATGTCCAATAGTCTCCACCACGCTTCATATCCGGTAGCAACAGCAAAAGCAACCTCACGGCGATGGTTCTCGATCGCACAGCTCTCCAAGACGTAGGAGGTCTCAGCGTTCAATTTGTCAGCGTGCACGCTATTGGTGATTTGGCCTTGAGCGTGGAGAGAACGTCGAGCGAGCGTTAACAGGGATAATAACGCAGATCTATCAACGACTTCGCACCCGGTGCCATCCACACGGATGCAGGACTGGAGGTTCAACTGACCAAGAAGCTCCAGGTCGACAGGATGAACGGTCAAACTATCGGACCAATCAAAGCTAAGGGACTGCACGGACTCGATGATCCGAAGATGCGATTGGCCCATCTCCTGGAATGGCTGCAACGCATCTATATCCCATTCGAGCACATCCTCGCCAACCATCGCCTCCGAGCCGAATATGATTTGCAAAACCTCCAAAACGCCTTTGTGATGGCCTTTGCGGGTTAAAACGTGGAGATCAAGCGATACTAGATCCAGGATGCGAGAGCGTACGCCCATAAATGACCGCAGAGCTGATACGCTGGTGATAACGCGGGAACCGTCATGATACAGGACCTCAATGACAGGTTCCTCATGAGTTTCCGGGGCTTTGGAAGGTACGGCAGCGAGATGGCGAGCAAAGAAGTCTTCTCGCGTGCGGAGGTATCGCATAGTGGACTCTGATGTCCGTGGATGCACACAGAGCTGATGGATGACCTGGTAGCAGCGCTCTGCCAAAGCAGGGATAGAAATGAACAATGGATCGACCTGACGCGCAAGTCGACGTTCACGTTCTTTGCCTTTGCTATGCACTCTGGGAACGCCAGCATTGACAAGGTCGAAGATGACATGGGCACATGTTCTGTGCATACCCAATGCGTGTGGATCTTGGATTTGATGCTCGTTTTCTGGACCACCGAATAGCAGGAAATGGCCTACAGTGGGATATGGTCGGTTTGGTCGTGTATTCTGGATGAGCAATTCAAGGATGGCAAGTCGTATCGCTTGATCAAGAGACTCTGGCACTTCTCTATCAGGAGCACCAGCGCCGGTCACCTGTTCAGCCTGTGCTTCACTAGCATCTACATCGTCAAATGACTCGACGCTGAGCAGTTGCTTGAAGCCACTAAGGATACGATCCGAGTCATTGCTGCGCTCGACGAGGGTGGTTAAGTTGCTGACCGATGATGATAGTTGTGTGACAATCTTGACGGCAAGAAGGACAAGCTCAGGGTATGCAGGGTACACTACATACGCAGCAATGGCAGGAATATGCTGTGTGCCATACGACAATGCTTGATCAAAGCGCGTATAATATGAGCGAGCATGAGCGACGCCGACAAACTGCGAACTATCAAACTCCGTGAGGAGTGGCACGAGAACGTCAAGGAAAATATCCTGGATGTCCAGAATGCGGTGGACAATCCGCAAAACGCGCACGATCGTATTCTTGAAATGGGGTTCTTCATCAGCAAAACCTTTCTCGAAGCCTTCTACGCCATCGACGATGTACGTCAAGATACTGGTTTGCAACAGTGAGTTTGTGAGGAGACGCTGCATTATGTCATATCCTGGATGGACGAGGAGGGGAACAATAACCTCTCGCTTCAAGACAACATCTTCACCTGACGAGACCAACAACTCTAGATCGTAGCTGGCAAGGACTCGCTCAACGAAGGATAGGCACAAGTCATTCATCTGCCACCTATCTGAAGGTCGCCTGTACTCTCTCCGGGGGATATTAGCGAAAACATTGTCGATGACGAAGGATACGTAAGGTCCAATTCCAGGAAGACGGTATGGTTGACCAAGGGCATCAGGAATGGTGTTAAGTGGCTCCGAATCCGTAATGAGGTCCTTTAAGGAAAGGCGTTTGGGAGTGTGGATGAGAGTGCTAAGGAGATTGAGGAATGGAATCGTGGCAGGATAGAGCTTGTGAATAGCTTCAACCTCATCTAACTCCACCTCGACGCCCTTGACGGGATGCAACACTCCACCAATACGGGAGGAACTTGCACGGACGTTTATGACCTCTAGCCGCTCCATCAACGTCCACACTGATCTGCATATTTCCACTCCAGCAACACCCGCTCCAGGTTCACAGAAAGCTGCTAAGGCGTCAAAAATTGCTCCCTTCAGCTCCAGGGGTATCCCAAGAGGTATAAGCGAGACCAGCGTTGGAATAGCCCTGAAGTGCGTGTTTCCCGAGACCGCGAGGCGGACAGCGACCGAGCACGAAACCACCGTAGATAGAAGGCGGAGGAATGATTGGGCAAGTAAAACATCATTGGGTCCTATTACAACCTGTTTTTGCTGCTGCTGCTGGAAGGTAGCTTGAGACTCGGCGAAATGAGAGGACCTGAAGCCACCGAACGATGTTCCTAGGTTATGTTGCGGAGGTGGGTGAGGCTTGGGGCTGGTGGAGGGAACTGCCCAAGATTCTAGCAGAGCAAATATGAGTGTCCAGGACACAGCCGAACCAACACTGTAGTGAGATGAGCTGGCAGCGAGGCTGCTTCCCGGCACGACTTCTACACCACCTCTAGCAAGGAAATTATATGCGAGCTCGCTGCATTGTTGGCCTTTTGCCAAACCAGACAACATGTCGTATAGCGCGGTGGTCATGATGATATCACGAGTTTGTGTAGACCAAACTGCCCACTGAAGAAAAGAAGGAAGCCGGCCTGCGTTTGCCTCCCCAATCTCCAGGTAGGTGAGACGAGTTTCGCTGAGAGGTGTAGCCCCCCAGAACTGCAGAGCTCGTTCAGGCGGAAGTATGGAGTATAGAAGACCTATAAACGAGTACAGCATGGCGATGTCGTTGCGCGGACTTGCTTGAGAGTCTGAGTCTTGTCCGGAATGTGCCACTGACCGGAACAGACGTGCACTGGCGAGAACGATATCCTCCTGGCGTTGTTTGATTTTGCGTAACTCTGAGGATGCGTATGTTATCACTGAGCACACCAGCGCGTCACAAGCATTCAGAACGGCCAGCTTAAAGTCTTCGTGAGGTGGTTCTCTTAGTTGCTCTTGCTCGGGCGTAAGCTCAATGAAGGCAGCGAACGACGTCGCTGGTGAACTCCTCGACAACTGGATAAGCGCTGTGGTGAGGTACGTAAAGGCGTCGCCCTGGACTGCATTCCAAATCTGAGTTTCCAGCTCTGTAGTTTTGAAACCCTCCCTGGCCTCCAGAGAAGGGTCGCGGTGACGAGTCTCAGTCAAGAGGAGTGTCCACTTGAGCAATATGGTTGCTTTTAAACCCGCATCCTTCCACTCCGTATTGCGGGAGAGCTTCTGCTTCATATATGTTATCATTGCGTTGTCTGTAGCCAGGCGTTGGCGATTCTTGCCACCGACAGACGAGGGGTCTACCAAATCGAAGGCAGCCAAAATAGCGGTCAAGATATAGAACGTCATGGCATCATTGGGATTCACAGATAGCCAATCGAGGGAAGTGCGAATGTCAGAGACTGTGAGACATCCAAGACGGGCAATCTGGAAGTAGACAGTAGCAAGGTAACGTCTCTCGTATTTGAGTGAGTCGCAGCGTGCACTAAGGATGTCGTGGCCGAGAGTGGGTGAACCACCTGCAACAATTGTTTATCAGAGACCAACAACATGACGAGGCAGTACTCACCAGAAGGAGCTACAGTATTGCTCACAGCACATTGTTTTGTTTGTTGCGCCCGCGCAACTGTATTCCCCAGGTTCTCCAACTCCTTGAATATCTGTAATGCCAGAGATACCTCTCCCCCTGCTCTCTTCGTAGGTGGGACGAGATCTTGCCTAGCAAAAGCATCTAGCCGTTTGTAAAATCGCGGTGCATCGGCCAACTCGGCCAACTCTGCAGCCTCAAAGATGTAACGCAGACAGTCGACCAAATGACGTCGTCTTTGATGAAATTCAACGACCGTGGCCTCCACGCAACCGACTGGGCCGATATTTGGGTTTTCGATCATGACAGAATGCAATATGCTCGCGATGTATTTCTCGGAGGATTTGAGCTGCTGAGCGAGGAATATTGCCTGCTGAGCAAAATCCGCATTGACGGCGAATGACCTCCCATTGATCGTGATCCTTCCTGCAGATACACGTCTAATTTTACGCGTCGACACAAACTGGCAAAACACTCACCACTTCGCAGCTCTTGTTGCTCCTGCTGATTGCTCTGTCCTACTTCAAACAGCTCAAGCAGCCTCTCCTTGTGCATCATTAATTCGTCAAAAAGCTCTTGCTCTCCATGTCCACGAGAGCTGAGACATGTCAAAAGTACGCTTCTAAGTCGCGATATGGACTCCATAGCGCAGACCAAGTTGTTTTAGACAAGTATTTCGTTGGAATTTGGATGTTGTATAAGCGTGAGAACATTCAAGGTCCACCGGAGACCCCACGATGGACTTTACAATTTCGGTCGCGTGCTCGCCTCAAGGATGAAGCGTGTTTACGCTCTTGCTCCTGACCATTATCTGAGACAATGACTGAAATATTGTACAGACAGTATGTAGGCGAATCTGATTTACCACATATTATGGCACTCGTGCAGAGTGAGCTCAGTGAGCCGTATGTCATATACACGTATCGTTATTTTCTCCATCAATGGTAAGTCTCGTTATCATTTATTTCACTTGGCGAATTCGAATCGCTAACTTGCATCCCACAGGCCACAACTTTCTTTTCTCGTGCGTGTTACGACCTCCTTCTATGAAATGAATCAGACGTGTCCCCTTTCAGGCAATACCTGCGGGATCGTCGGAGCCGATAGGCGTCATAGTGTGCAAGCAAAGTATGCACAAGCACGCCTCGAATAGAGGCTATATCGCTATGCTTAGTGTCAGCAAGAGCTGGCGCAAACGTGGTGTAGGTAAGCGGTAACCACGTGTGCTTCTGTCCAATCATTTATATTTACCCACCGATTCCAGCAAGCACGTTGGTCAGACGATCGGTGGAGGTTATGAGACGACATGGTGTTGATGAGGTGCGTAATTCATATTCTAGATTTCGGACCTCTACTAATGCATCCAACTAGGTCGTTCTTGAAACTGAATATGATAATGCGCCAGCCCTTTCCCTCTACGAGTCCTTAGGATTCATCCGCGAGAAACGGCTATATCGATTTTACCTCAATGGAAAGGATGCGTTTCGTTTGGTCCTCGCCGTCCCTCCATCAGAATTGAATGAAGACCTTCCTCACTACATGAAGCTTTCCCCCACCAACACCGTTTTCTCTTATTCAGTTGCTTCAGACGACGACGAGGTCTCATATCGTTGACGATTCCCAGTCACACGACCAATATCATTTTCCCCCTGACCGTAGCATCCTAATCTGGCTTTCGATGGCCATAATGGCTCCTAGCTGTACAACAATACCGTCTCAGTTGTATAACCCTCTTCGATCTAGGTTCAACCATTCATTTCCTGTTTCTCATTGTGTCAAGGCACTCGTATACCCCACATACATGTGTAGTGATATTTGTAGTAATACTTTGATGTAGTGCATGGTTGACGCCACCGTAATTCGAATCTCAGATATAGCCCTGCTCGCTTACTATGGCACGAGATGGTGAGTGACTCGTGGCATCGACGTCGACCTCGCCAGTCGTATTATATATAGGTTCAGCTCCTTTTTGGTCGCTTCGGGGGAGGTACTGAGTCAGGCTCACAGTCGGGCCTGAAAGTTTGTGCCCAAATTTGTCGTATCGTGCTCTCAAGGCAGATCATCTCACGCAACTTGCTATCAACTGATATAAGTGCGCCAGTGCCCTTCGTTGACTGCAGTTCAACATGGTCTTCTCCCCAACTGCTGGTGTTGCCTCTGCATTACTATTGGTAACTCCGTATACGCCGAACATTGCCACCGTTGAAACCACGCCGGGATGTTTAACTGACAACTTCTATGGAACATACGGAGGACGGAGCATTTTCCATGTCCCACCCACTTGTCTCGAGACCAGCTCTATCAGTACAGGCTTGTTAGCACAATCGGTCTCTCTGATTCCGTATGTTCCCAATGGTGAACGCCAACTTATATGGCTGCAAGAGTCGGCTATCGACAGTTCCCTGGTAACTCCAGAGTACGAGGCGGAGGTCCAAGGTTTCTTTACGTGGTTAAGAGAAGATGGGTACTCCATAGGAGGTGGACAACACTTGTCTGGCCATCAGCATTTCCTGTCTTCTCCAGATGAGCCTGGAGTGGAGCTGCACTTGTTGGATTTGCAGCCAGAGGGAGGATCCTATGGACTCATAGCCGCTGAGCCGAGTCTAGCACCCAGCATCGAGGCATTGCTCCCTCGCTACTGGAAGCCATACGTTCTACCCAAGCAGCCCACCTCGTATCTACCGGTCCCGAAACCTGCTATCGAGCACGTCAAGAACCTCCTCGAGACGGTCCGCTTCGACCCAGTCGTATCATCACTCGTAAATAGCATCTCAGTGAATCAGATGCGTGACGACATCAGATGGCTCACAGGCGAGGATGGAAAGTCCGGAATCATCTCCCGCCACTCGTTTGCAGAGGGCTCTCGCGTTGCTGCTAATTGGCTCAAGGAACGTTTCGAGGAGACGGGCGCAACTTGTGAACTTAAGGTTTTCCTATCGGGATTCGCACCGAACGTGGCCTGGTAAGTAAAGTTCGTTCATTTTTGTAGTACTTGCTTAGACAATGCATCAGCAAATACTCTGCGTCGGAGGACACAACATCCACTGTCCTCATTTCTGGACATTACGATTCACGTGGTTCCTTTGGTTCAGCGAGGGTAACGTCTATCCGCTATCACTGTCTTCGTAATCTGTAATCTAAATATTTATCAGGCTCCTGGAGGAAATGATGATGGCTCAGGCACTATTGCCCTTCTCGGAATTGCGCGTGCCGTTGCCCGCTCCGGTATCACTTTCCGCAGCAACGTGGAGCTCGTCGCTTTCGCAGGCGAGGAGCAAGGCCTGTACGGTTCAAAGGCTTACGCCCGTGAGTCAACACTTGTTTGTGCGCTTCAAAGACCTGACCACTCCATGCAGGCGAGATGCGCAAGAAGAACGCAAATATCACTGTAATGATCCAGGCTGATATGCTTGGGTACCACGCCCCCGGCGAACCTCCTCAACTTGGACTTCCGATGTAGTACGTCATTTTATACGTGATCTACTAAATGGATATGTACAACCTCTTTCATTTCACAGCATCGGTACTCCAGAAGTCGCTCAACTTGTTTCCAATATGTCGGCCATCTACAGCCCAGAGCTTAGTGTGGGCTACACTGCCGCATGTTGCAGTGATCACCAGGTCAGTTCTATCATTTTATCTCATGCATCCGCAAACTCAGGTTAACGTTAACTTGTGTTACGTTCTTGTAGTCCTTCCACGAGCAAGGATACGCCTCGACGCAAGTGTTCGAGCGCGCTGGCCCAAGTAAGCCCCAAACACACATACTCTTCAACGTGCTAATTCGCGTCTAGTTGCGGACCCCATGTACCACAACAGTGGTCAGTCTCTTGCACCTTCCCCATTCTTACCACTCCATGGCTAACATTCCTGTAGGTGATCTTAGCGAACGTCCCGGCTACGATTTTAGCCAAATTCGCTCAATTGCGAAAGTTCAGGTTCGTCTGTTTATTCAGCACGCTCTCGTATCTTGATGAGTTTGTACAGTTCGCTACCCTACTTCACGCCGCAGGATTCGATCTTCCCGGCGATGAAGATTTGAATTGATGTACATTGGGTTGTGCATACCAGAGAGAGTAATGCCTTCATGTATATCCCTTCAGACGAGACTATTTTAGAAATTCTGCCGGTATCTGAACCAGGGCTGTTAAGCTCTCGGCAAAGTAAATTGTTGACTTGAAGATGCGGTGACTGATTGGATGACACATGCAACTATAAAGTCATTCGTTAAGTGGACCGGTGGCACACAACCACTGCAGCCTATTTTTCTGCTGAAGTCAAGATGATGAACGAGCGGATTTTTGACAAGAGATTGATGAAACAAAAAAAACAGACAGAATAGTCTACGATAGTAAGTACTGATGCAGGTTAACCCCCACGCCTCAAGGCCTCACGTCTTGTGTTAGTCAGGCAACACGACACACAAGATTCAGTAATATTCCAAACTAATTTAGCTCTGTGGACAGCCAGACCACCACCGTACTTCCATTTCTCAGAACCAGGTAAGTAGCTTCTATTTGCTTACAAACACCTTCAGCTGTTCGAAACATTTAAAATTTATTGACCTTCAGTTATTTTATGTGCGTACAGGGGCTTCGGCTGCAAGAATTATATGTTGCAAAAACAGACGATGAAAAAAATATAGTGCTAATTTGTGTCTGCGAAGCACCAAGACGCAATCGCTTCCAACAGAGAAGGCTTGGTTTGGCCTGGCTACGACCGGCTGCTGTGAACTTGTAAAGCGTCCATGAGTGGATATCAAGGTGTGTTCCGATAGAAAAAAACCTCGTCGTCGGCAGGTTTTGAACCTGTACAATCCAAGAGAAACAGATTTTGATTCTGTTGTGGTAACCACCTGGCTAAGACCAGTTGCGATGAACTTCTAAAGAAACCATTCATGAGTTAATGTCAAGGTGTGTTTCGATAGAAAAAACCTCGTCGTCGGCAGGTTTGAAACCTGCAAAGTCCGAGAGAAACAGATTTTGACTCTGTTGTGGTAAGTCACCTGGCTAAGACCAGTTACGAGCTTCTAAAGAAACCAACCATGAATGAATGTGAAAGTGCGTTCCGATAGAAATCTTGTCCTCAACCCTGCGCATTCCGAGAGAAACAGATTTTGACACCATGAATGAATGCCAAAGTGTGTTCCGAGAGAAGAAAAAACTGCAGTCCAGCAGGTTTCGAACCTGAGTAGTCCATGACGAACAGATTTTTATTCTGTTGTGGTAACCACACTGGTCAGGCTAAAGCCTTTAACTTTTCCACTTGACGATTCACAAAACTTCCTAAGTTGAAAACTTATGGGGCCACTGGTTGACACGCTTCGAAAAAGATGACACGGACAGTAAAGTTCGAGTCTGAAGGTCTACGAGACAATAAAATTGCCCCGGCGAAGGACGAAGATTGAGATAATTCTAGTTCACTATCATTAGCAATAGGTTCAATACAATTGACATTACCACTAAGTATACGTGGAGTTTCTAGAAACACAGAAGGAAATCAGCAGATACTGAAAAACGAGGTCAATGAGACACTGTCACCATCTTGAAGGCCAGACATGGATGATTGGAGACGTGAGTCTCATCTTCCCACAAAACGGTGGCCACGCATTAATCTAGTTCATCCCAAACATAACATCGAGACCACACGTGACCTCAAACTCGACATCGGTAGTGAGAGCACGGCAATGAATCACTGAGGCCATGGGGGTTTCAGCGAAACGCAAACTTGGGCCCAAATGGCTAGGCGAACGAGCAATCGAAGAGAACGAGAAGAATACGATTCGAGGCCAAAAGCAACAGACGCAGTAAGACGACCGATTTGAATGAGGTCCCAGCGGTAAAACACGATATAACCGACTCCCTTGTGGTAGTGTGAAGAGTGCGAAGGTGTATAATACATTCTAGAGGGATTAAGCTAACACCATGTAAAAATGTGGGTGTAAGTAGTCTGGTACGGACATGATAAGATATAGCACTTGAAATTCTCCAGACATCGAGAACGAAAAGAGCGCGGCTTCTCCTATGTTGTTGGGCTCCGTGTTCGAGACAAATTTACCTTTTCTATTCTCAAACTATCTGCAAGCCGAAGAAACAATGAACACTGGTAGTAAGTAGTCTGCAGTCATGAAACTCAAGGGGAACAATGGATACGCCCAGAATAGTATTGTACGGTTCCATTGGGTTTCGAGGGAAAAGGTAGGCACGACCGTAACAGAGTGTACTAAATGTTTGCAAATGAGAAACTGACTTTTGGCAAAATGTGGGCAGGTACATACCTGACAACGGAATCTGGTTGATATCAAGGGTTGACGCTGAGTGGGGTCATGCACTCCTTTCGCCACAAGGTTGACGTGTTGAAGGAACACAGGAAAAATACACCATCAAAGCCTTTCGTAGATGCCGGCAACAAGTCACGTGACGTGTCGGGACAGACTGCTAGTTGCGCTTATGTAACGAAACTGTAGCGTCTATTAAATAAACCTCAAATACGGAGTCGCCCTTCGGCAGGAGAAAAAGGTTTGTTTGCAAGCAACCATGAGCTTCCCACTGGTCGCTCCAATGTTCCCTGCGGGGAAGGAACCCCTTCCTCCAGGAATGACGGAGGAGGACCGTGCTCAGTTACTCGAAGCCAAAAAGTATCAAGGGTGGATGACCATGGGCATGGAGTCTTGTGCGGCAAAGACGGTCATTGCTGGTGTCGGCGGTAAGTCCATCATGTTCGAAGACGCCTAAGTCATGACCAAAAATTCATCATCAGGATAATTCTACAGGTCTCGGTATTGGTGCATTTTTCTCCCTTATGTCCTCATCGTTTGCGTACGAGGATCCTTTGCTGCGGCAATCCACGCAGGCCGGCATGAACAACACGCAGAAGGCCCGTGAAATATTTAAGGAAATGGGTAGAGGGATGTGGAAAAGCGGAAAGGGCTTTGGAAAAGTTGGAGCATTGTTTGCCGGAATAGAATGTGTTATTGAAGGCGTAAGTTCCATTGTAATTATTTTCCTTGGCCTAATCCCGCGCCTTTACCAGTACCGAGCGAAGAATGACATGGTAAACCCGATTGCTGCAGGCTTCGTTGCAGGAGGTGTCCTTGCGCGAAATTCGGGACCTAAAGCTGCTCTTGGTGGTGGATTGGCATTTGCCGCATTCTCTGCGGCCATAGATTTGTTCTTACGGAGGGAACCGCCAGAGTAAGTGTATATTATTATACATGTGTCTTCAACAACGCATTGATATTCTCTTTAGCGACGACTGAGTCATCATACATATTATATTATATCATCTACTCCCCGCTTTTGGAATCACAGCGCTTTTCATAATTATGTGGAATCCAGCTTTTTTTTAGACCAAGAACCCCAGAACCGCGAGACCACCACCTCACTCACTGATGCGAGAATAAAACTCGTTCACACAGCACGATATACCTCCCTGGACTGTTTCATATGGTCTGAAGCCTCGCATTTCTGTTCTTCATCATGTACAAGGACTTTCTATCAAACAAATAAATGAGGTTGTCAGCATCCGAAAATCCTCCGTATACCAAACTCTACAGCTCTACGACAAACTCGCTGATGTTACTAACTCAAGTTCACGCAGCCGGCGCAGTCTCAATTACGAGAATATCAGTTACATCAGATCCCACTGCTATTTACACAGTTCAGTACCTTGGCATGCCCTGGAGCGAAACAAGGAAAAACGCCCTGCATTTATGAATAGGCTTACTGAGATTGCCCCTGATCCAGAGATGTTGATGTTTGGAGACGAGGCTGCAAAGAACAAGCACACACTAGCTCGACATATGGGATACTCAGCAGGTGGAACTTGTGTTAAATCCAGACCCTTTGTCCGAGGAACATGATGGTCGATTCTTCCTATCCTCACCCTTGATGGAATTATCACCCATGATATTGTACATGGCTTGATGACAAGCAAGCGTTTCTTCGTGAGCTCGTGGTTTGTTAAATTTCGTCTTGTTGCCGCAGATCAAGTTACTGATTCAAGGGATATAGGTTCCTTTAATGAATCCCTACCCAGGGCCACGGAGTGTCCTTGTGCTTGACAACTGCCGCATTCATTACCCTGACGAAATTCGTCAGCTTATTGAAGAAGAAGCTCGTAAGTTATTTCGTGCTCTTCACTTAGGTACTGTGACTTGACCTGGCTTTAGAAGGGTGCTTCCGCCTTACTCCCCAGACTATAATCCTATCGAGGAGGCTTTTTCGGCTATCAAGGCATTTCTTCGCCATCACTTTGCAAACAATACACTTACTGCTATTGATGAAGCACATCATAATATCACTCCTGACAGAGCATGAGGTATTTTCGTTCATCAGGATATATTGTATAGTCAAGTATTCTACTCTAGGTACTAGTTGAATGGTTTTTCATCATTTGCTTCTTCATTATCATCATCCCTCCACTGATCAACTATCACGTCATGCCCACGAAAACAGTTTTGAACGATGTATCCTCAGTTTCTGTAGTAGACACGGTATATCGAGCAGTTGGTCATGGAGCTTGTCTCAATCTCTCGGGGTCCTACCCCGAATGTTTTTGACCAGTACTTGACCAGCCCAAAAAAAGTTGAATTCCGCATAATTATGAAAGCGCTGTAATATTGATGTGCGATTCCTTTGCGTGAAGCTTGTCAGCAGGATCTAGGTTAAGTTAAGTATGTGATTTGCATTGTTCCATTAAGTTCCTTGTTGACGCTGACGGATACACAGGAATGTATACAGATCAGATTCGAGCAAGGTAGGACATGACATGACGCCCACCACCAGCACTGTTCGCTTCGGAGTTGGAAGCCGTGAGAATAAATCGCTATGTGCATCGTGACGCGTTGTACACTGACTGGTGGACACTTACTTTCCGTGTCCTTGGTAGCCGCCACCCTCTTTGCCTCGCTATAATCAAGGTTCAAAGAAAGCGGTAAGATTAAGTTTTAACAATTTATTACATTTGATGGCGTCAACCTCTGTATGTCCAGAGCAATCGCATTGATGTACAGCATTTGCGTCGCGGTCAGGTTATCGCGTTATGGCAGGGCCCAGATCGAGTAATGTGCCTGTGGTACTGATTGTGTTTACTGGGACCGCGGTTGTGGTGGCTTCGGAGCGCTCGTTAACGTTCATCGTGCGCGTCGTGTTTTCGCTTGTTTTGCTGCTGCGGTCTTGTACTAACCTAACTAACCTTACTTGCGGTCCAATTCATGCACCGCTATGTTGTTTTCATTCCCAGTTGGCATACCCCAACGGTGACCACTGAGCATCTCAGCTTGGTCGGCCTCGTTCAGTGCTCCAAGTTTTTAGCGGACGGTGTGAACGCGTGTCAGTCGGTGAAAGTATTGAATATTGACCCACGGAAAAAATCTGCACATCTTTGGTGATGGGAATTTTCTGTGTTCGACAGAAGCCCTCCCACATGCGTTACCTGCTGTAATCCACAATTTGGCCGCATTTGTCCTCGGCACTCGTTGTGCAGCATAACTCTTCGTCTATGTACGTGAAGACCTCTCCAGCTTTGTGTTGAAATGGTTTCTAATAGCGCTTTAGGTATGTGACGAGAATAACGAACCTCCTCCTGCCATGGTAAGACTGATAATAAGATCGACGCAGATTCATGGATCATGAATGATGAGTGGGGTTGCCAGGTTCACTAAAAATATGGAAAGTAAGGACATAATTTTATATCTAAGCGAGTTGCTCACCAAAGCGGTACGAAGGGAATTTCACCGTCAGCGACATTGTAGTGGCGCTCAAGTTACACCACGCTGCCACTGCAGGCCTACGTTACGTAAATGGAGATACTGTCTTTTGAATTTCGATAGAACGCTCTCCTCATGCACATGTACCAATTCCAACTGGGTACTGCAGTACTGAGCACACAGGCTAGGTTAATTATTGTTAAACCACCACAATCAATGTCCTGGTAAAGCACTACTAGGAAGACTTCGAATTCCCTGATGCTGACAGCTCCGATCGGAGCCCGTGCTTATCTTACTTATCAACGGTAGGTACGATAGGTGTTGCTTACTGTCGCTTATCAGGATTTTGCTTCTATTACGGAATGGCTTACTCCGTAATGAGCGCTCGATATCGTACATAACCAAATGGGGTGCTTGATA
>MU172947.1:72121-107174 GCA_016695475.1 Suillus decipiens
GCAGTGTGGGGGTGCAAATTGGAAATCAAGCCTAGAATTTTTGATAAAGCCAGCAGCCTCAGGAATGCGCACATCTCGTGAGGACGACTGAGAGAAGGTGAAAATGGTAAATCGAATGATGTGCGCAATGAGTGAACACGGGTGGAGTGAGAGTAAACAAGGACAGGTATCAAGGTCTCATCAGATGTTCAGATGATGGTCCGACACATAGAGAGGACTTGCTTGAGAGGTACTGCGTTCAGACAGACTTGGTGAGTCAAGAACGAAAAGCCTGTAGGCTGCTTCAACTGAGGATACGGTCGCTGTCAGCCTGTCACAAATTGCCTAGGCCCCGATGTTGCTTGTCGCTTGGAATAAAACTCCGACTCAATCGGTTTGCGAAGAGTGCATCTTGACAATCATGTAAGATCCTTATCATACACCTGTCAACAGGGAAGCTAGTGCAAACGGACCGATGAAGGCGGTATTGGTATAAGAATCATGATCATGGGTTACATAGATCCGATGATGCGGCGGTGTACTAGTCTGTCATCTGACAGTGATTAGTGTTCTAACAAACACTGCCCTCGGTGTGTCACATGACACATGCACTCCGTGAAGCGTCGCACTGCAATATCAGCACGGCCTCGTGTAAGCAGCTAAGTAGTCGATTTCGTGTATATATGGATCTTCTCACCCCATGGACAGCATAGAGTGCCTGGATCTGAAACGTGCGGATACACTTTCACGCTTCCGCAACTGACAAAGCGCTGAACAAATGTATTCGCATGATCGATGCTGATTTGGGGTCTTGGTATTAAGTTCTATCATATACATGGAAGAAACGAAAGTGCAGCGCTCTTCTATCTTCCCCAAGCCATTCCCAAGCGTCATTCTTGCCATGGCTGTTGTAATGTCATTCTCGCTGGATACAGCTGCTATAATATCGACATCACTAGAAAGCATTTTATACGGTAAGTATTTTAATCAGTCCGTCCACCTGATCTGGTGACCACAACGCTACCATTTTACAGGCTTTTCGGTCCTCATGTTTATTGGCACCATGTGGGCATTGACGTATAAGCGCTCCATGCGAGATATCAATCGCCCAGTTGCTGCTGCTGCCGTCCTGCTATTGATATTGAGTACTGCAGTTAGCTCCTCGCCTCTTTCAGTAAATGCGATCTGTTGAAACATTTCTCCAAGCACGTCATCTTGGGCATTCTTTGGACCGAATATGGTCTGGTAACTTATCGCGACACGTACCAAGGCGGGCCAGCGTCATACTTTGCAGACGTTTCTCAAAAAATATTTGTGGTCAAAAATTCGATATACGTTCTACAAACTCTGCTTGGAGATGCGGTGGCAGTGAGTTGAGCTTTTCATCTGCGAGTTTATATTTGAGATGCTTTTCTGGCGGCAGATTTATCGTTGTTATGTCGTTTGGCAAGCTGCCTGGGTCATCATCCTACCAAGCATACTGTGGTGCGGCGTCGCAGGTTAGGTTATCGTAGTTCAAGGTGTCACATTCTCTGATATTTCCGTGAAGCCACTGGTGCTCTTTCAGTCTACGGTGATTCGCAAACCAGCAGTGCCGGAGTCAGCTCCACCGAAGTGACTGTGGAGTGCATGGGAGCGTTCTGTGGCTTGACACTCGCAGCCAATTTGACGAGCTCGGGTAAGCACGCTTTTGCTTGACCAAGGTTGGACCACGGTGTCATATTGTTGAACATCTTCAGGATTACTTGCGTATCGGATCTGGAAAATCGAGCGCAACGCCTCTGCCTCCCGCACCACAAGGGTCATGACCACGAGTATAATACGTGTAGTGATGGATTCTGCTGTTTTGTACACCACGGCGCTCCTCTGTACAGTAGCTGGATCCCTCTGCTCAGGCAGTGGTCCGTTTGTTCTGATAGACATGGTAATTGCACCGACAATGCACGCTATAAAAATGACTGATTTTCGATCAATTAGCTCACGCCGATCATCTCAATTACCTTCTACATGGTAATAATTCGAATTGCAATCGGTAAAAATACTCCCAATCAGATCTTGACTGTCCGTGGTGGGATGGCCAGTGAGACGGAACGAGGAAGTTCTTCGCGATATTCTATGAAACCCCTGCAAGTCCACGTATCCCGTTCTACGCACAGCGATGGTGCTCCGATGTACGGAATTTGGAACCAGTGCCAACCACCGTCACGCAAGGAGTTTTTGAATAGGACATCTTCAAGCTTGGATGCATTATCAAGCTAAACTCAAATACTAAATTGTTTTATTAGTATCAGGTGATGACCCTTCGGTCTCGGTCTGTTTGAGTGTTCTAGCGAAGAAGAATCGCTGATACGATATATGAATTAAATACTCTTTGGATAATTACTATATGTCCTTCGCTTTTATCAGTAAATCCCTACTATGATCCTTTTCGTTCCTTAGATTACTTAAGGCTTGGTCACTAGACCCGATAATTGTGGCTGAATGAAGACAATCCATGCATGCCGTGCGACCCGTTCGTTCGACTCGGACGAACTTGAAGACTACGTCAATGATGCTCGCAGCCCCACCCTCCTCACCTAGTCACTACCTTTCGTGTAGCGGGTGGCAAACGGTGTAAATAGGTGGAGCTCGCACTGTTCAAATCATGTTCCATATTTTCTAGATGCTTTATATGTGCATCTAGATACATTACAACACCGTGGCCACTATCTCAACATCTTTTATCTAGAGTCTGCTTCATGCGTCCTTTCTTTCCACCATTGCCGTCTCCCGGTCCATCTTTGCCAACCTTTCATCAATTCTCAAATATTCAAGATGAGTCATCAACAACTTCTCGTCGAAATCTCGCAACAACCTAACTCCGTCTCGGCCCCGAGAGCACTACATAGTTGAAGCCCACAGGGCTTTTTACTACCATCACATCATTAAATCCAACCGCAATGTCTTTAACGAGAATTGATCCTGCTATCACCCCTAGCGGCCACGCCAAGCAGCCCCTTCATTGAACGCCGCCGCCTCAACACAGGGCCTTGCACCGAACATTTGAATAAAGGAAAACAGCCAGTCAAGGGTTCTGGATCTTATCTTAACAATCGTGGCATGTTATCTCTTCGATCATTGATGTTCATACATTAATCATGTTCCATGTACAGCAATATTGCACTGGCTACTCGCTCAAACTGTACTTGTATCATCAATACCGTGTCCAAACCTTGTACTAACATACTAAAATATCACTGCTTCCAGCTATTTTCACATCGATAGACCAGAATCTGGAAAACTTTGTTTGGGCGAAACGAAACAGAGGCGCGCCCGCTAGCTATTTTTGTAACTTACTTGTGGAATACTAATACAACGACTGCCGACCATCATCATGATGCATAGAAACTGGCGACATACAGCAGATGCTGCGAAGCAGCAGTGGGTTGTTGTGTCCATACATGGCATGACATCGAAGGCCATAGCACAAGTGACAGGATACAGCCGTCGAACAGTCAGTCGAGTTCTTCGGCTCTCGCAACTCACAGGCTCTGTCGTTCGAACACTTCTTGAAAGTGATCGTTCTCGTCTACTTACAGCACAGGACGTTGCAGTAAGTGAAAGCCCAAAAGTATCTTGAATTTAATACCTAACTATTACACTATCACAGTATCTTATTTCATGTGTCGAGCACACTCCTGACATATTTCTATCTGAACTACAAAGTGCTCTACGGGAGGTGAGGGATATCGAGGTGTCCCCTGGACACGTCCGATCTACAAGTCCAGTATTTAATGGCACAGACATGGCTAGCTGACTTACATAAGTCACTGGCGAGGTTCACTTGGAATAAAGCTTTGACTCAATGCAGTTTGCGACAAGTGTATCAGCCGCACTTATGTAACAAGATCCCATTCTTATCATCAACTGCTGATCCCACCAGGGACCCGGTAAATGGATGCAAATGGACCGACAGTATCAGTCGCCGTGGAAACAAGAAATTGTCCATATCTAGATAGAGTACAGATAGAAGAATCAATTATACTCAAATTGGATACGAGCGAGTACACATGCCAAAGTCTAAAAAACCTATGGATCGACATAATTTTGGGACCCTAATCATACACTAGTTACGAGACAAGTCACCCTCCAGGTTGGGTGTGGATAGGAATCAAAATCTTATGTATAGACAGAATGTAGATCGATGGATTGCATCTAGATAGGGTATTGGACAGCAGTAACGAGAGGTGCAATATGTCCCCTGGGTCTCGTGGCGGGTAGCGACGGATGGCAGTAAGTGGAGACGGATATGATATTCAAACTCGCTGTAGATATATAGGTCAAGTTAATAAAATGACATCCTAATCGTTTTCGAGATCAGCCTCTTCCCTCGAAGTCTGAGCAGCGAACAAGTGAAAGCGGAGAACGAGCGAGAGCAACGAGCAAGATGAATATATTGGGAGGTTGACTATGAAGACTCGGTGAAAGGAACACAATAGTGAGCGCGATGCATGAGACCGAGTACAAGATTGTACCTTGTGATTGAACATACTAGCATCCAGTGGAGTTCACGGAGGTGATGGCGCAAGCACATACTCATGATGCTGTTAAGGATGTCACCATTATTATGTGCATATACTATGCACTGATTGGGATGAATTTAGGCATACCATGGGAAAGGACCAATAAATCAAGCGGCGGGGAAGGTCAGAACTGCAGTAATCATGTAAGTAAACCCAGGAGACATGACCATGGACGGTGTTCACCATGCTGTAACACACATGTGAGAATTTGCTGAAGGTCTCTGCCTATAAAATGTAAGCCTTATAAATGAAGATGAAATTGATGTTACGGCGACAAACCAGCGCTGGGTATCGGCATGTCTGAAGAGCATAGATGGCCATCATGACTGTCAGGTGAACAAATACGTTGCAGAGCGACTCGGATGGGACAGCGGGTGATGACAGAGGTGACTGCATAGTATGATGCGGTGTTAGACTAGTATGCCTCTATTCGGTTTTCTCCAAATTTTGACTTCTGGAGTGTCTGCCAAATTCTCCGTCGAGTCTAGTTTGTGTATAGATATGTGGTATAGAATCCGGATTGTGTCTAGGCAGACAGCTTATCCACCGTCACCTCCAGATAGGGTTTAGACTAGTCATTTTCTCGTTTCCGCAGTAGATATTGGTATTATTCACCATGAATGGGTTACACGGCAGTTATTAGTGTTCCAATACCAAATGGCAAACACTGCCAAGCCTTGGCGTAGGTTCAGTCACATGATACATGAGCGTTGCATCAGCACGGCCTTTTGTAAGCGGCTACTAGTAAGTAGTCGATTCCAAGCATAAAGTCCCTGAATGCTGCGCGCACGCAACTGACAAATTATAGAAACCTCGGAACGCTGAACAAATGAATCCGGACAGATACCGATCTCTAGCGAGGGTTTTGCCTCATAGAGGGTCTGGTCACCAGTCTAGATGCCGACCTGGGGTCTTGGTCCCTAGTATTTAGTTCTACTAGAACTATGACATACATGGAATTGACGAGAGTGCAATTCCCTTATATCTCCCCAAGCCATTCCCGGGCGTCATTCTTGCCATGGCTTTTGCATTGCCGCTCTCGCTGGATACAGCTACTATAATATCGACAGCACTGGAGTGCATCTTATATGGTGAGTATTTCAATCAGTCCGTCCATCTGGTGACCACGAGGCTAACATTTTTCAGGCTTTTCGGTCCTCATGTTTATTGGTACTATGTGGGCACTGACATACAAACGTACCATGCGAGATATCAGTCTCCCAATCACCGCTGCAGCCATCCTGCTACTGATATTTAGTACTGCAGTTAGTTCCTCACCTCCTTCAGTAAATGCAATATACTGAAACATTTCTCCAAGCACATAATCTTGGGCATTGTTTGGACCGAATATGGACTGGTGACTTATCGCGACACGTACCAAGGTGGACCAGCGGCATACTTCGCAGACGTTTCTCAAAGAATATCTATCGCCAAAAATTCGATATACGTTCTGCAAACTCTGCTCGGCGATGCGGTGGCAGTAAGTTTAGCTTTTTATCTGCGAGTTTATATTTGCTATAAAAATACCTTTCTGGTGGCAGATTTATCGTTGTTACGTCGTTTGGCAAGCTGCCTGGGTCATCATCCTACCAAGCATATTGTGGTGCGGTGTCGCAGGTTAGATTACAGTGATTCAGGAGGTCACATTCTCTGATATATCCTCCAAGTCACTGGTGGTCTTGCGGTCTACGGTGATTCGCAAATCAACAGTACCGGAGTCAGCTCCACCGAAGTGGTCATAGAGTGCATGGGACTGTTCTGTGCCTTGACACTTGCAGCACATTTGTCGAGTTCGGGTAAGCACGCTTTTACTTGACCACGATTGGGTCACGGTGTCATATTGCTGAAAATTTTCCAGCATTACTTGGGTACCGCATCTGGAAAATCGAACGCAACGCCGCTCCCTCTCGCACTACAAAGGTCACAACCACGAGTATAACACGTGTAATAGTGGAAGCTGCTACTTTGTACACCATAGTGCTCGTCTCGACACTAGCTGGATCCCTCTGCTCGGGCAGTAGTCCGTTTATTTTGATAGACATGGTAATTACACCAACAACACATGTTATAAAAATAACTGACTTTTGATCAATTAGCTCACGCCGATCATCTCAATTACCTTCTACATGGTAATACTTCGGATCGCAATCGGTAAAAGGACTCATAGTCAGATCTTGACTAGTTTCACTGCTCGTGGTGGTGCGACCAGTGAGACGGTACGAGGAAGTGTTTCACAATATTCTATGAAACCTCTGCAAGTTCACGTATCCCGTTCCACGCACAACGATAGTGCCCCGGTGTACGGGATTTGGGATCAGAATCAATCAGCGAGACACAAGGAGTTTTTGGATGTGATATCTCCAAGCTTGGAAAGCTAAGCTCAAATACTATCTTCACAGAAATTGTTTGGATAGTATTAGGCGATAACCTTCGGTCTGTCTGAACGTTCTAGCGAGGAAGAATTACTGATACGATATATGAATCGAATACGTCTTTGAATAATTACTACATGTGCTTCGCTTTTATGAACAATAATAGCAAGTGTAGTACTAGTGATGTAGGTACATGATTCACATCACAGAATTGTCTGCTAATCGCATCCAAGCTAAACAATATACTAAGTTACTTACGAGACACTTCTAAGTTCTTAGTCGCACCGGGAATATTACTCAGTGAGTGATTTGGTCGATTCAGAGAAATTCCTAACGAGTCGGTGTGTATGCACTATTTTACCGTGCGACTTGTAGCTTACAGCATAGGCTGTGCACTTAGAATGCCCTTCGCGGCGGCTCTGTCTTCAAGGTCACACAGTAAGACTCAACAATTACTTTGCACAGGATAAAAAAACCAGGGTGGCATGAACCTAGTGGTTTGCTGCCCTGACAGAGTCACTGAACTGAATTTGCTTGCGAAGGGCATATGACATCAGTGATGGTGTGATATGACTCGCGAGTGCTGTTAGGATTACTACATGGTCACTAGGGTAAGACCACCGTGCTCTACTTCGAAGTTTGAACTTCCAAGGCTTCCACTTCTCAGAACCTTCCTAGTAAGGTAAGTGCTTCCATTGGCCTCCGAACACCCTGTGCGACCATTCTAATATGTCATGTAGATTTGTTCCCGTCAC
Source organism: Suillus decipiens (assembly GCA_016695475.1). NCBI lineage: Eukaryota > Fungi > Basidiomycota > Agaricomycetes > Boletales > Suillaceae > Suillus > Suillus decipiens. Next base: position 79,790 of record MU172947.1, read on the forward strand.
TATAAGGGAGTGGCTTATATCGTGTTTTTACCACTGGGACCTCATTCAAATCGGTCGTCTTCCTGTGTCTGTCGCTTTTGACCTTGAATCGTATTTCTATCTCGTCTTCTTCGATTGCTCGTTCGCTCGGCCATTTGGGCCCAAGTTCGCGTATCGCTGAAATCCCCATGGTCGCGTGTGGTCTCGATGTTATGTTTGAGATGAACTGGATTGCTGCGCGGCCACCGTTTTGTGAGAAGATGGGACTCCCGTCTCCAGTCCTCCATGTCAAGGCCTTGTGGTGACAGTGTCTCGTTGTCCCCGTTTTTTTAGTATCTACTGATTGCCTTCTGTGTTTCTAGAAACTTCATGTATACTCAGTGATAATGTCAATCATATTGAACATGCTGCTAATGATGGTGAATCAGAATTATTTCAATCTTTGTCCCTTGCTGGGGCGATTTTATTATCTCGTAGACATTCAGACTCAAACTTTATTGTCCATGTCATCTTTTTCGGGCCGTATCAATCAGGGGTCCCATAGGTTTTCAACTTGGGAAGTTTCGTGAGTCGTCAAGTGGAAGAATTGAAGACTATAACCTGACCAGTGTGGTTACCACAACAGAATCAAAATCTGTTTCTCTTAAACTACGCAGGTTCGAAACCTGCTGAACTACAGTTTTCTTCTTTCGGAACACACTTTGGCATTCATTCATGGATGGATTTTTAGAAGGTCATCGTAACTGGTCTTAGCCAGGTGGTTGCCGCAACAGAATCTTCCCTTGGACTGTACAGGTTTGAAACCTGCCGACGACGAGGTTTTTTCTATCGAAACACACCTTGACATTCACTCAATGATGGTTTCTTGAGAGGTTCGTGGTAACCGGTCTTAGCCAGGTGGTTGTCGGAACAGAATCAAAATCTGTTTCTCTTGGATTGTATAGGTTCGAAACCTGCTGACGACGAGGTTTTTTTCTATCGGAATACACCTTGACATTCACTTGCGGATGATTTTTTTGGAAGTTCACCCCAACTGGTCTAGCCTGGTGGTTGCTACGACAGAATCACTTGAATTGTGAAGGTTTGAAACCTGCCGATGACAAATTTTTTTTTCCAATCAAAACACACCTTGTCGCTCATTCTTTGGAGGATCATCTTCACTGGTCTTAGCTCCTGTGCAAATTGTTGTTGTAACATTACATCGCTTTCCATGATTATGCGGAATCCAACTTTTTTTAGACATGTGAGGAGACTGAAATAGCAATTGAATACACCCGATTCCTTCATGTTCCTTCATGTGCCTTCGAATTTCGTCCAGACAGGTCTGGACTAGCTTACCTCGAGTCTCCATTCTAAATGGCCGGTTGAACATATGCATACGTTCCAGTGCGATGTAAGGGCCCCACAACAACAAAGAAAAAACCGCCTAAGAACAAGGAAGAGAACCCACCAAAGAAAAAACAAAAAGATGTGGACTGATACGAAAAAAAAACGTGAACAGCGAAAGGTTGAAAACCGCCAACAACAAAATGATTCTGTCCAAGCAAAAAAAACCTGGTCCCCCAGGATTGCAAAGATCAGAAACACGCGGACGACCACCTGTGCAAAGTGCTCAAGTGAACAAAGTACATAGCACTGGAACGTATGCATATGTTCAACCGGCCATTTAGAATGGAGACTCGAGGTAAGCTAGTCCAGACCTGTCTGGACGAAATTCGAAGGCACATGAAGGAACATGAAGGAATCGGGTGTATTCAATTGCTATTTCAGTCTCCTCACATTTATGTTCAGTATCTTGTATACCGGTCTCCGCCTACTGACAAGAATCTCCTCAATTCACTCGTCCCTTTGTAAAGTAAAACTGATTGCACATTCCTTCCATGTATGAGTTGAATGAATTAAATCAATGATGGGCCCAATATCGGAATCCTTCCGGTATCAAGCTACCTCCCTAACACCCCCTTGCCCATTCTTCTTCTCCACTGAATCCCGAATACTCGATGCGTTCTCCTCACTCGCTTTCTCAATGTTTGGCACCGGGCCCGTGAACCAATGCACCCCACCATACACAGGGCAATAGTACCACAGGACAGACAAAAAGAGTATACCTCCTAGAACGACCACAGTATAGTTCATGTTCGGAACGTTGGTCTGTGGCGTCGTCGGGAAGAAAAATACGAGGTCCATAATGGTCATGTACAACACCGCGATGACAGCAACCGGAAGGCTCTTCAAATCACAGCTCAATAGTCAACACGCATCCTTAAGCACCAAGCTGTCTGACTCACGAAGATGCCTAAATTGAATGGACCGGGCCTGAAGTTGTTCGTGAAAACGAAGCGCGCGATGATTGGGATTGAATATGCGATGTATAATGCTGTCACGGAGAGAGAAAATATGGCGTTGATAGCTTGCGCGCCTGCAAACGACAACAAACCGAGGATGATAGAAATGACCGCAACGAACCAAACGGTGTTGACGGGCGTCTTGGTGAAGCTGTTCATGCGATAGAGGAAGGATGAGAACGGAAGTGCGCCATCACGGGAAAATGCAAATGTTTGGCGGGATGATGCAAGGACCATGCTTGAGCCCATCATATATCTAGACATAATCAATCATAGTTTAAAGAGTACCACTTTTTACTTACTGAGCAAGCACGACAAAGGACCATAATGCAAGCGTTCCATTTCGGCCGAAGCTGTTGAAGAAGATCTGTGCCATGGGTTGTCCAACCGGGCTGGTAAGAAGAGAGTTCACGTTGGTGCCCATGCAGAACGCAAGAGAGACGTTGATTGCTGTAAGACAGTAAACAGTGTTTGAGAAGCCGGAGTCAATAAATACGCACCCCAACCAAGGATGCCTGCGATACCGATGGCGCTGACCTGGAATGCATTCAGGAATCGAACAAATACTGAGTTCGAAGCCTACAATAGCCCATGGAACAGCAGTGGCAGCATTCGATGATTCCTCGCTGATATGCACACTTGAGTCAAAGGAAGCTTCAGTATGACATCAGTACTGATGGTACGTGCAACGACCTGTGAGAACATACCGATGGTCCACGCCGGTGCAAGGAAGCTTAAAATAAATGCGTAACCATTTGGCCAGCCATTCACTGTAATGCCATTCTGAGATCGGTAAGGTTCATCACCGGAATGTATTCACTGACAATTTGTGAAATTACCAAACGCATAACTTGCGCTGTTCATGTTTGCCTTTGGGGTGGCAGCGGGAAGGCCAATAATAACGGCGAGACACAAACTACCCAGTGTAAGTTAGTGACTCGAGTGCACCTGTACGACTTCAGCACAAACCAGACATTAATGACAACATAAACAGTTTGCAATCTTGCAAGAACCGCAGTTCCAAAGCAGCATATCACTGCGTGCGACAGGACTATTGCAACATAGACTCCACTAGAAATTCGACATCATGAAGAAATTCACTGATTGAAACGGTGTCTTGGATAACCCACAAAGTTTGCGCACTTGTTGCGATAAAATTCTGGCCTGAGCCAATGGATACTGCAGCCATGATTTGCACTGCACATCCCCAGTCGATAGATGCTATGCAGAAAGTCATGCTAAGTAAATTTTGGCATCGAAAGGCGACTATGAGCGTCTTACCGACCGATGCTATTGACCCAATGGTGTTCGAGTCTGTTATCAGGTCAATATACCTCTGTTCGCTAAAATCATTATAGCAGTCTTACACCCAACAATCCAAGCAAGTAGATTTCTACATCGCGGAGATGACAATGAGTGTGTCCAGAAGTATAACTGTAGTTCATCCAGGTCAGTCGAGCAAACGAAAAGAAGAACAGACTCACGCCTCCGGATGTCGGGGCCGCAGAACCCAATTCGGCCATTGACATCCCTACGCAGAGGATAAAAAGACTCGTAACTAACCACTATGGGATATCGACAAGCAACCATGACATCCATTAGCATAATTCTCGCATGGAGATACGTGAAGGAAGCACGTACACCCCACACCATTGAAGCTGGACCTCCATTAGGTACGGCGTAATATAGAACAGATCTACGAAGATCAATCACACCCTTGGAAGGTAGAGGAAGGGACAACGTACGCAATCGAGGGTAGTAGGCCAACGATGCTGAAAGCTATACCAAAGACCTGTGATTGTCCTCGTCAGCAGTTCTCCAATCGCTGGACGTAGCAGCACTGATAGTAATACCTCTAAGGGCGTGAATGCACGCTTAAACTCCTGCTTGTACCCGAGCTCAGCGAGCAGGGCCTCGTCTGCCTTGGCAATAGCGTGCTGCGGTGTGTCCATATCACACGCGTTGGCTAGTGGAAGCAACCGGGCACGGAAGAAAGTTCAACGCCAGTGCCACTCCACAACATTAATCCCATTTGGTTATCTATGGAGCACTCATCACGGAGAAAGCCATTCCGTAATAGAACACTGATAGAACCGAGGTGCTGATAAGCAACAGTAAGCAACCCAACCGTTGATAAGATAGGTGAGCTGTCACATTAGAGAATTTGTGAGTCTCCCCAGGGTGCTTTACCGTGACATTGATTCCGGTGCTTTAACAATTGGACTTTGCAGGGATTAGGCCTGTGTGCTCAGTACACTTGGAACTGGCACATATGCATGAGGAGACCGTTCTGTAAAAATGCAACTCACTCCTCAGTACCCACTTGGAGTTGGCACATGTGGTGCTGTCGAAATTCAACTAACAATATTTCCGTTTACGTAACGTAAACCTTGATGTAACTTGAATCCGTTGCTGACGATGGACTTCCCCTTTGGTGAGCCACTCGCTCAGATATAAAAGCACTGAATGTTTCTACTTTTCAAAGTTTTCATATCTTTAGTGGATTAGCTCCTACTCATCACTCTTGCACATAATCCATCAATCCCCGTCGAACCCATTATCAGCCTTACCGTGACAGTAGCATCCTTCGCTGCGACGATAGTAGCAGGTTGGTGCGGTCGTCACATACCTAAAGCGCCAAAACTTCCCAGGTCCACCTACTTGGACTCGTCGCTTCATACAACGTTGCAGAGGTTTTCACGTGAGGAGTTATGCTAGTCAACCACAGCGAGCGCCGTGGATGAATGCGGCCAAATTATGGCTAGATTCCCGAAGGTAACGTATACATCGACATCCCAACGTCAGTGGGATCCGAGCAATCTGCCATGCTGTGCTGATGGGTCAATATTACCGACTGACATGCGTTCACACCTGTTCACACTGTCCGCTAAATATTTGAAGCACTGAAGGAGGCCGAGTTGACGTGCTACATATCATACATTTTAACCCGGTGGTCCCGAGTCCGGTTAATTTGTGACTAAGCAGCTTGTTTGTGTTTTTATTCACCAGGAACTTCTATGCCATTGCGCAATCGATGCTGACACTACGCGTTCATTTTCACTGGCCATTGACATGGAACGCATGCTCTGACAGCGCTATTTGGCGAATCGACCCTCGTTTGACCTTCAGTCGTGGTCAGAAAGGTAGCAGATTGGCACTTAGATATGCTTCCCTAATTCGAGATGATCTTGTTTCTATGTGTGCATACTTGATGATCATCCATTCCATCTACGCTACGCTCCAGATTACCTCCTCGAGTTATCCACTGCTCATGCTTCCGGCCCCGGGCCGTGAATATTTTTAACCATTCTCGTGGGCAACCTATTTCTTTGTGCACGTCGTATCCAGAACTAAATGGGATGAGTGGGTCACTATTTCCGTCATTTCGCATACCACGACGCCTCTCGGTAAAGAAGGCTTCAGCAACTGTGGGCTCAAAGCGAACGACAAACTGATCCTCAGATCTCAGATAACAGAATTCCGCTACATTTCCTAGTTAGTGGGTGGTCTATCGTCTTGCAAACGGTGCGGAAGAACTCGCTGAACCTCGTTAAGAAGTTATCACGAGTACTAGCTCGTGACGCATGTCGCTGTCTTCAATTAGATCACGAACGAGAGAGATCTATTCAAGAACCAATCGTGATAAGGAAAGAATAGACTTGATCATCGAACGAGATAACTGTCTGAACTATTCGGTCATCAACAACCCTACTGATTGATGCTGCAAGGGGAGACGGCACTTCCCGGCGAGTCACTGCATGTTTCAACTGTCATCGCCAAGTTCCAGCACCTTGAAATATCGCCGACCCACTCGCAACTCTAATCTTGACACGAACTTGGACTGGCCTCCGGAGCATACTGCTCCTATTATTATTCCTTATGCTTCTTTGTGGTCGGATAGTTCCTCGCTTCGTTCCTCATCCTGACTCAACGAAAGCACTACTCAACGTTCAACGCTCGTACTACGCGTATTCTTTACATGAACCTTTACCGCCAGAAGATCGCACAACCAGGAGGTTCATGCACGCAGGAGCGACATTCGACATCCGCCGCCTGTTTTGCACAACAACTTGGTGTTTGCTACTCCGCAGCATCGCGCCAACTATAGACTCTGAAGCCTGGCTAGGTAAGTCAATGACAGCGGCACTTTCAAAAACGCGCTAATTCTACCATAGGTATGTTCCTATGGCGTTTATGGCGTTTCTTGGTCCGGCTATATTTGTGTTCTCTGTACCATTCGCGTTCGCTCACGGCCGGGCTCACTTTGGGGCTTCACTACGTGACCGCCAGGTCACAAGGGTTGTTAGAGACATTGAGAAGCCTGGCTCAGATGAAGCAGTGTGAGGGCGTGTGTGCTACTACATATCGGCGAGTAAGTTTCATTTGTTAATGTCAATCAGGATACTCTAGCGACCAAGATGGCCGTAAGTTCATACTTTCCGTGCAGGAGATATCGATGCACACCTGCCGTAGATCGAGAAAGCAACGATCATGGAGCTAGACTGGGCTCTTGCTCATCTCAGTTCCTCGAAGTCGAAGAAATCAGTAAAATCCAAGACTGAAGACGGGGTGTATGAGGCAGATTCTAAGAGTGGAAAGGAGGAAATAAGATCCATGTCTACTTGTTTGACGCCATCTAATCATGCATCAGGCCGACTTACGGGGGCTAAGTGCCCTTCTATTCGATGATGGTGAGCGTTCGCTGCAACCAGCACGTGAAAGTCTGATCTTTGTATTTTCAAAGAACCTCCGGAGGTCACAAATGATAACGACATCCACAAAACACCTGAGCAGCGCAATAGGTGTTAAGTACAGCCACCGCAACGACGACGTGCTATTACCAAGTCGTATAGAAGAAGAACGTTCTCGAACCGCACTTGAGGTTAGTGTTCGTGGCATTCTCTCATAGGCTTGTTGAGCGAATGCGATGGCAGGAGGCGAAGAAACAAAGAGCAGCTGCAAAGAAACTGAAATCCGAAGGAAAACGAAGCACCCCTCAGCAATCCAATACCCCTGAACCACAAAGCGCCTCTGTCTCCGCGATCAAAGTGAGTTTTCAAAGAAGGTCCGAGGTGTCGAGACTCCTACCCATCCGACATAGATTGGCCTCATGACAAATGGCGCTGATTGAACTAGGCATGATAAATAGCCCAGCTGACCTACCTGTTTTCGCCCAATCTTTGTGAGTAGGCGGAACGCTGCCACAGACAACTACGGCTGATCTATAACTAGTGCTTGCAAGTCAGGCGAGGAACCGAGATACTTGCGAGACTGGACGAACATGTCCGTGGTCGTTCTTGATTTTTTTTGTTGAACTCCGGGCCATTAAAGGTGAACTCCAGGAACGACAATAGGAACAGAGAATACAAGAAAAGCTACAGCCAAAAAGCTCAGAGATGCGACCGAAGCCATACCTATGGCTTCGGTCGCATCTCTGAGCTTTTTGGCTGTAGCTTTCCTTGCATTCTCTATTCCTATTTTCGTTCCTGGAGCTCACTTTGGTTAACCTTTAATGACCCGGCACGCGATAAGTCTATACGGAGACAACCGGGAGCCTGCCAGTGACTCCTCGGATGATGATTCGCAGGGCATGGTATGTGTGTTACTGTTACTGCATACGGGTAAGTAAGCTTCACTTGTTAGTGTTGATCATGAAGTTGATCGTATGTATATTTAAGGAATAGGATCCTTATCAAGACCCAGAGCCGACTGGAAGAGGGAGGCAGTAATTTCGAACTCCAATCACTTGAGTCTCCCGCCGCCGCCGATGATGTTGGTCCGACATCGTCATATCGCCCACCGCGCTCTCTTGCTGCCGTCGATAATTCTAATTCGTCGTCCCTCGCGACGTCTATTCGTTCTGTCCTTGCCGTCTACAATGGTGTGACCACCCACCGCCGTCAAGTGGGTATCTTGCGCTGAGTTGCAGAGGTACCGTTTCATGTCTCGCTCATTCTCGTCTGCTCTCACACATTTTCAAAAATCGACGCGTTGAGTCCAGCAGAGAGTTACCACGCAGAAATGAGCATCTTCCCTAGAGTTCGTGTTTTCCATTTTACTTTGTGTGAACTTCAATATTAATAGGACGACGCTTGATGAGATGTTTGTGATGGATCTGGTATATTCTCCTACGTCGAGGTAGTATCACAGACTAAGGCTATTGTGGGATTGATAGAACGATCATATCTACGCAATTACTGAGTGCTTTGCCCATTTGACAGGCGCTGGCTGCCGTGACCAAAATGCCTACACATAGGATGCCGCTGTGATTATTAGAGGAGCTGCATGTCCTTTGCGCCGCAAGATTCCCGGCCCAAGTTCAAACCAGGAAGCGCCTGTCAGACTGAAAGGGAAATACTGAGTGGCAGCTGTGAGGAAGTGCTTGTTTAGGACTGATGGATGGAACAGTGGAGTTGGTGATGCCGGGTGCCACTCGAGGTTCCGTGTCTGTTTGCCATGTGACATCCAAACCTCAAGTCTAGAGCATGGTGCGGGCTGTCTGCTGGAGTCAAGATGACCGACATGTATCGAGTGAACACAGCGATAGAACTGTAAGGCAATGTGATCTAGTAAAGAGTGGAGAAACGATCTTTGGACAGATCAAGACCGGAAACAGATACAAAACTACAGTCGTCTACTCTCCAACATGACCATTGTGATTGCGACCGCTGAATCCTGCGATATGACGAGCCCTTCGTCAAAAAATCTGGGATCCGCAGAGTTGTCGGCGCACGCACAAGTTGCCTAGCTAGTCACAAGGTATCTCTGGGCTGTCGAACCACTGGTCCACCGTGAGGTGGATGTACTAAGCTTTCGATTCTTGGCTAGCGCCGGATCGTTATGTTATCCGCACATGACATGGTTTGTACTTTACCCCTATCTAAATCTTTACTGACCTGCAACCACCACAATGCCAAAACGCATATCATGTCTATCGAAACTTTCCGTCGTGTGGTTTATAGTTATCCTTAACATGGCCATCTTCATCCCAGAATCCTGGACTGGAGTGGCCATTATGGTCTGTATGGCAACAACCTGGCTCTTAGCTGTTGCCCTAGTACGAACATCAGCGGGTTGGATTGTGCTACGTAGCACTTCGTAGCACTCAGTAGCACTCGATAGCGAATTACGTTTCCCTGATGAATCCCAATTACCCGCAGAATTTGTATAAGGGATTCACGCAGTCTTAGCGTATTATGCTGGGCTTTCTGTGGATTGTGGATAGAATTCCTATGCCATTACGACAATAATGCGAAGGGTATATCAGGTAAGTTAGCAGCCATATTCTTACACATCGGGGTTAGCGACATTTAGGAGTAGTTTTTATGTTGTACAAAATGTGAAGAAAATATTTAAAATTTAGACCGACATATAGATAGAGACACAACTTCAAATTTTTGCAGTGCTTTAAATGAAATACAAAAGTTCAAGTATTGGCAACCATATTTCCACTGACCATATGTCAATGACAATAAGAAATTTAATTTAATTTTCTGTGTTTGCTCAAACTTGAAGTTTAATTCTGATATAAAATGTCGGACAAAATGTGAAATTTAGGACATGAGTATATGGCCGCTTATGTATAAAGTTTGGTCCAACAATTGAGATTCCCTCAAAATTTGAAGTTTATGCCGGCAGCAAAATGTGATGACAAAACTTCAAGTTTTGTCCGCAGGCCAAATAAATCGCCCAATCATCACCCGCTCATCGCCCGCCCATCACCCAAAATCATCGCCCACTCACCACCTGGCAAATCATTACCTTACATAGAACTATTATTATGTATATCAACTATTATAGCACTTAATAAAAATCCATGATTCATGGCATAAATAGTAGATTTGAACTCTCATATATATACAACTAAGTTCAATGTAAGGTAAATTATGATTTTGCCAGGTGGTGAGTGGGCACTGATTCTGGGTGATGGGCGGGCGATGATTGGGCAATTTATTTGGCCTGCGGACAAAACTTGAAGTTTTGTCATTGCATTTTGCTGCCAGCATAAACTTCAAATTTTGAGGGAATCTCAATTGTTGGACCAAACTTTATACATAAGCGGCCATATACTCATGTCCTAAATTTCACATTTTGTCCGACATTTTATATCAGAATTAAACTTCAAGTTTGAGCAAACACAGAAAATTAAATTAAATTTCTTATTGTCATTGACATATGGTCAGTGGAAATATGGTTGCCAATACTTGAACTTTTGTATTTCATTTAAAGCACTGCAAAAATTTGAAGTTGTGTCTCTATCTATATGTCGGTCTAAATTTTAAATATTTTCTTCACATTTTGTACAACATAAAAACTACTTCTAAATGTCACTAACCCCGATGTGTTAGCCCCAGGAATGCCAACTAATATCATGCACAACATAGAACTTCTGATAAAATTTTTAATATATCATTGTGGTATAGTTGCATGGGCGGTGGAGTTTATGGTCATGCTGTGTTTCTGGGGGAATTTGCAGTTGAAGTGTCCGATCCCGATGGTTGGGTCTCTGATCAAGGTGTCATGAATTCCTCATACAAATCATTATTCATTCCTCAATTTCCCTAAAGCACCTAAACCCAGCGCTAAGACAAACCCTAACCCTACATCCACTTCCATAGTCAAACTTCCTGATGAAGATGAAGAGGTCTTTTATGATGCTATTGGATAAGATAAGATAAGATAGTATCACATGACACATCACATGACTGTCATATTCCATACATCCGATCTCAGATCTGATCAGATCCAATCCAATCCGATCGATCCTGCTTCTATCTAGACCACAGATCTGATCCAGATCACCCACCCGAGAGCCCCAGCTTCTTGTGTTCTAAGTCTACTGTGCATACTTGCTTCTATCCCCTTTCAGTGATCTACCTGTACTGGTGTCCCGGCTGTGTATATTCCTGTCCTGCTTACTGATCCGTTACCTGTGCTCCATATTTAACTCGCGTTTGCTGATCTGCTGCACATTTACTAATAGACTTCCATTATACTTTGTGCATAGCCCTCCGGTTCTGGACTCACTGATTATCTGTACTATCTGCCTACAGTATATAAACTACATGTACAACTCTAGAGAACCTTAGTTCGAATATCATCTTAGATTCTGCTCAATCCGTTCATCCAAACCTAATCCTCTTCCAGCTCCAAGTATCTTCCGAGACTTAGGATTGATTCCTATAGTCTACATTTCTGACTCTACCTCAGGTAGCCTATATCCATTAGTTTCTAGTATGGACCTCATCTGCTACTAGCCTTATACCTTGAATCCATCCGTGTGCTCTGGATACCCTCCAGATGTACTCTTTCCATCCATACGTCTCAGATATACTTCAGATGTGCCATATCCGATACCTTCAGACCTTCGGATCCGCTATGCAAGCACTTCTGGATCCTCAGACGTAGATTACTCCTCTGAAATAAAGGGTAGTACTCGGGAAAGGGGCACAGTGCATGAACTGAGGCCAAAGCCCTTTGGATCTCTCACCCATTGAGTACAGTCTTAACAATGACTTTAGAATCTTCTAGAATATGATGTCATTATGATGTCATCAACAATGTCACAACATCACATTGTACGATTCCCTTTTCTATTTTCTGATTGGCTAGTAGTTTCAGACTCAGTTTGTATCTCAGTTTCAATATGCCTATATAGTTAGCTAGTTTTGCCATAGTAGTTCTTTAGTTCAAACCTCTTGTATCTACCAAGTGTAGCAACCAGACATACCTGCTATCCCTTCTCTTTTGTGATAACCGTTAGTTTGAGTCCTAGTCTCTGCCTGTGCCTTAATTGGTTATAAGGGTTGTGACAAAGGTCAGGTCAAAATGACTGTCTCATCTCCTCATTCCTGGCAAGTACTTGAAGGATCTGGAATTGCCTCCATATTCATTGTTGGTGGGCATTTCATCTGGTATTGACATTTATAACCAAGCTAATAATATGTTCAAGCCGCCTTGATTTGTCGTACATTTCAGACTCGCAACTGGTCTGAATGCTCACAGCACTAGACTACCTCATCTACACATGGTTCTCACATATCTTTTGCTACATATGTCATAGGCATGCCTGAAATAAAGTCTCTCTCAACTTTTCCATATTCATCAAACACTAATTCAATGCCTTCATCCATTGTGGCCTCCACCATATCCTGTTGTCTGCTCAAAGTGCATCTTCAATAAAGTAAGAATGTCGCATTGCCCTAGTGAATTACATCAAGAAACATCGCAACAAATTTCCCTATGACCTGCCTTCTAGGTAATGTGTGAGCATCATTCTCATTGCTGGGCATATTCCAGCGTCGCTCTCATCCAGGAGATCGGGAAGCAAATGCACTTCATTCCAAATCACAGCTGTGCTGCTTCTCCATCAATGCATCCCCGACTCTGCTTTAGTGGAAGAGGTTTTTATTGCAAGCAAATAAACAATTCTCTGCAAGCTGAGGGCTACTACCGTAGAGACATGCACCTAAGTTCATCACATCATCTGGGAAATCCTTGAATGGCATCAAGTGAGCTCAATGACATCGACACCCCTTACTGCCTTTTGGGGTTAGACATAGCCCTTTTCAGGGGGCTCACTCTCGCATAACCATTGTACTCCTCACTAATAGTTGCAATGATGGCATGCAAAGATGGTTAGCAGCTACTGTAAGGCTAATGGTGAGTTTGGCAGGGAATTGTGAATGAAAGGGGCAGAACAAGTAATGAGTAAGAGTGGATAGTGACAAGGAACAGTTTGGCGTATGCAGGATACGTGTAGTGCTAGACTTTTGAGACAAGTAACAGGATGGAACATTTCAAGGACTTCTTTGAGGTGCTTTTGAGCAGGGAATCTTCTAGGATAGAATTCGCTGTAGATACAAGGGTGTACATGGGCTACTTATAATGAAAACAATAAGGGTCCTCGATGATGGATGAGCTGAGCAATTATGTGAGAATGAGGGTAGAAAAAGGTGGGGTCGTACTTGGATAGATAAGAATGGAAAATAAAGAGGGTATGAAGATTGAATGAGTAGTGTTGGCAGAATAGTATAGTTGACAGCAGTGAATTGAGAATGGTGTGTCAGTAATGATGGCAAAGGACTGAAGGTGGACAGAGATAACGAGTTTGCTGTAAAAAGCAGGAACTGTGACAATATGAACAGACGATGGTAGTAAGGTAGAAAGGAATGTATCCGCATGACTTTCATTTAGGTCATGTGGATGGTCTCGAAGGCTCGAGTGTTAAAGTTTGATCTGAAGCTGTGGTCCATAGAGGACATACAGTCCCTGCACTACCAATGTTTTACTGCCAAGGATGACCATATACTACAAAAAATTTGATGTGTTCGTTGTGGTAGACAGTATATCAGAATTCTCATAGTAAGTATATGGTCATCCTTGGCAGTAAACTAACTTAGCTCTCGTGTAATTCTCACACCTACAATATGAAGGACTCTGGTGTTCATCAATAATTTCAGGAGGCCAAGGTGTGATGACGAATGAGAATGGAGAAGTGTGCACTGTGTATTAGCATAGTGTTGTTTCCAAATCGGTTAATGGGAGTGAAAATAGTAGGCATGTAAGGTCGTTGCTGAATGGACAAGCCAGTCTTGGCCAGTGCAGACGATATGACGGGCCCTTTGTCAAAAATCTGGAATCCGCAAAGTTGCCAGTGCATGCACAAGTTGCCTAGCTAGTCGGACAGTCCTGAGCTATTAGTTATCTCCAGGCTGTCGAACTGACACTGGTCTACCGTGAGGTGGATGCTACTAGTGCAACACTTGTTGTGCCATTGCACCGCGCTCAGTTTGGCAATTGCCCACAGGGGTAGCAAAACTTGACTAGTAGCAGTCGGATCAGTGATCACGTGCACCACAGTATAAGCCCCTAATGGTAGCGGGAATATGTTTGTTTCAATTGTGTCATTGCGTCATCGCCAGCACGTGCACTAGTATAAACCCCTAAGGAATATGTTTCAGTCGTGTCATTGCATCATCACCAGCACCCTACATATATCATATCGCAGGCTAACTCGCATTCTCAACTTAACCATGAGCAGACACAGGAAAATCGTACAGGCCACGCTACTATCTTTGACTTTCTCTCAGTTTTTTTGTTATATAGCAATCCCTCTCATCATTCCTTCCCCCCACACAACAACAGTAGTGTTGTTCGCATCGATGGTCGTAACGTGGTCTATCATGGTTGTCCTCTCCTCACTGAAGACAAGGAGATACATGGTGAAAGGAGAGTCGTTCGACTTCTTCTGCGTACTTTTTATAATACCTTGGGTGGGACTTTGGTATCACTACTTTCCAACTGTATTTGATCCCATCACTTTCACAAGTGAGTCAGTGGCAGCGGTACTTTCATGAATGCGCTGATTCCACCATAGGTATGGCTTTGGTCGCGTCTCTGAGTGTTTTGGCTGCAACTTTCCTTGTGTTCTCTATTCCTATGGTCGTTCCTGGAGTTCACTTTGGCGAACCCTTAATGGGCCGGCACGTAATAAGTCTAGTCGGGAGCCTGACCACATGGTTACATTGAAGATCATGTGTATTGAAGGCCGAATTCTGCATCGACCTATTCCCATTTCCCATTTCTAGTACAAGTACTATCTGTATACGACACCTATCTAGTCCTTCGCCGCCAGAACATCACCATCAATCACAGTGCGCTTTACTATATTACGATCCAGAGCTTGAATTAGGACCTTGAATGTCTTACAGGAAAGCATTACCGACCGATCAATCGTTCACATTCTACTTGTGAACTGATGGTCACCAATCCAAACGTATCTGTAGCAGTCCAAGAAACCTTACTTAAGACCGTAGTCCAACAAAAAAATTCATGAACGACCGCGGACATGTTCGTCCAGCCTCGCAAGTATCTCGGTCTGCTCCTCGCCTGAGTTACGAGCACTAGTTATAGATCAGCCGTAGTTGTCTGTGACAGCGTTCTGTCTACTCACAAAGACTGGGCGAAAACCGGTAGGTCAGCTGGGCTATTGATCATGCCTAGTTCAATCAGCGCCATTTGTCGTGAGGCCAATCTGCGTCGGATGATGAGTAGGAGTCTCGACACCCCGCACCTTCTTTGAAAACTCACTTTGATCGCGGAGATAGAGGCGCTTTGTGATGCTTTCGTCGAGGCGGCCATTGTGGTTCAGGGGTATTGGATTGCTGAGGGGTGCTTTGTTTTCCTTCGGATTTCAGTTTCTTTGCAGCTGCTCTTTTTTTCTTCGCCTCCTGCCACCGAATTCGCTCAACAAGCCTGAGAGAGAACCACGAACACTAACCTCAAGTGCGGTTCGAGAACGTTCTTCTTCTATACGACTTGGTAATAGCACGTCGTCGTTGCGGTGGCTGTACTTAACACCTATTGCGCTGAGTGTTTTGTGGATGTCGTTATCATTTGTGACCTCCGGAGGTTCTTTGAAAATACAAAGATCAGACTTTTCACGTGCTGGTTGCAGCGAACGCTCACCATCATCGAATAGAAGGGCACTTAGCCCCCGTAAGTCGGCCTGGTGCATGATTAGATGGCGTCAAACAAGTAGACATGGATCTTACTTCCTCCTTTCCACTCTTAGAATCTGCCTCATACACCCAGTTTTCAATCTTAGATTTTACTGATTTCTTCGACTTCGAGGAACTGAGATGAGCAAGAGCCCAGTCTAGCTCCATTATCGTTGCTTTTTCGATCTACTGCAGGTGTGCATCGATATCTCCTGCACGGAAAGTATGAACTTACGGCCATCTTGGTCGCTAGAGTATCCTCATGCAGCTTAAAAATATTCTTGATTCCAAACAATTCTCCTTGTCTGGAAGTGTCGCCTTGAACGCCAGAGAAGTACCTAAGAGGGGGATCTGAAATTGTGCACTCGAATCTTGGTCCTTATTAAATACCTCGTTTGCACGCTTGCCTGATATCCAATGGCCATCTGTTGTTGCTTGTATAACTGCCTTGCATAAATCAACTCTTCGATCGAGCCGGCTCCAAGGAGGCGGTAAACGAAAACGTCGCGTGTCTGCCCAAAGCGATATGCTCTGTCCATAGCTTGCAAGTCGTGAGCAGGATCTACGTGGACATGAGTCGATGGCAAATAGAAAATATGCAAATACATACTCCAGTTGGGATCTACGTAACATCAAGGCTTAAATCTTAATATTCAAAATGTTTAAACTCACCGAAAATCACCACTTTGTTCGCTCCAGTCAGGTTAAGACCTGTTCCTCCAGCAAGAGTAGAGATGAGAAATATGAATATTTCTGAATCCTGGTGAAATCTATCTATCATAGGCATCCCTGAAGCCGGTATTAGCAACAACGACAAATAGAGGGATCGTCTCTTACTATCGCTCTGCTTCGTGGATCCATCCAGTTTGAGGAAGCCATAACCTGGCAGTCAATCAATACTCGACCGATACAGAATGAGTCTTGTGCATACTATTGGTGTTGAGATGAAACTCCAACATATCGAGAAGCTTGACGGACTTAGTAAATATAAGGACCTTGTTCGTGCGGTCTTTTCTCCATTCTCTAAGTAGGGTGTCAAGCACCTGCGAGGGCAATGTACAGTATAGGAGGTAAAATTCAGAAAACAACGACTTACGACCCACTTCCCGCAGTACTGTGGCAGTAGCATGGCTGTTCCATATTTCGGTATAGGCTGGCCCGGGAAGGCTACCTCAGCGAGTTCCCGATTACGTAGAGTCTAAATTATCAATGCACTATAAAGAAAAATAATGATCTCTGCACGTACTTGCTCTGGGCTATCGTTCGGGGCTTGTGGATATGAGCATTTATTTGGTAGTAAATCACTGAACCATCAACGATACCTGGAAGTATTAACGCTAAATGATTTGAGATCTTGATGAGTATTGACATATACTTGAGGACGGCTCCCTTCTCGATATGGTGGCAGCAATCTTTGCGTCTGTACAAAACACGATTCTTAGCATGCTCGGGACATGGAAAGGAAAACCAACTTTTCCCCTGAATCGCAATCACAATTTTCGTCTTTTCTGACGAGATTCTTTATGGGGGTAATGTTCAGGATCCGTTTGTAAACGGCAACCTGTACGGGCGTAAGCGGACAAAAGACTACTTCATCGGTTTTAGTGGGTAACTAATCGTGACGTTCAGCACAAGATGGTATATCAGGTGGAAGCTTCGCACTTGGTCCTTAATGATATCTTTCGTTCTGAGGAAATACATGTTTGTGGCAATATCTGCAGAAAAAAGTTGGACATACCTTCTTTTAAAGAACTGGGGTAGTACTTTGTCTCTGACTGTAATGGCAACTGTCTACTAGACATCAGAACGAGCTGCGAGATTCAATATCCGCACTCACCAAAGCCTTTGTTCTCTCTTCTTCAGTCGCGCTAGTAGATTGACCTATTGTTAATGGCTTCACAACGTAACCTTTCCATTGTTTGCTTGTTCCAAGCTGGCCGGGGTTGGTCCAGTCGAGTATCGTCCATGCTTCCATGTAGCTGTTTTGAATGGTTGTGCCTAAATATGCCGCTGCATCAGATCACCCTCTGGAAGCAGAGTAGTCGTACCTGTCAGACCAAAGCGGCAAAGACATGCAAATTGATTATATGCAAGGGTGATCTTCGACTTTGGATTCTTTACTCTATGTGCTTCATCGACGAAGACAGCAGACCAAGCGAGGTCGTCCAATTGCGCAATGTCCCGGCGGGCAAGGTCAAACGTGGTAAGCACTGTTTCTCAAGGTTATCAGACGGACAGAAAAGGCCTCATGGACATACCGACATCGAGCCTACCCATTTTGAAGTCGGTAAGGATGTCATTCCGCTCTTTCTTCGAACCCGTATAAGATCCGACTTCAAAATACCCCCACTGAGGAGGCGGTGAGATATTGTAGTATTCCTTGTTGCTTGTATATACTCACCGTCTGAAACTCACGCTCCCAGTTTGGTACAACAGATGTAGGAGCAATAATGAGACATGTAGGCCAAGTCTTGTTTGCCGGTGGTAAAATGCGATGTTTTCTCCACTCTGGTCCATCCTGGAGATCGGATACATGATCTCGACGCCTGTTGATATCACGTTCGTCCCCGTGCTTTTTCATGATTGCTGAGAGAAATGATATCACTTGGATAGTTTTACCCTGAGCAAGTGGAAGGTTCAGTCAAGAAAAGAAAAACACGTTTGGACTGACAAGACCCATATCATCACCCAGCAAACCACCGCGACCTTGTTTATATAAATCCCAGAAAAAACCGACACCTTCCCTTTGGTATTGTCTTAAATAGGTATTGATTGACGCGGGCACCGTGATACCCTTGGCTCTGTCCAATATCAGAGGTCCGAGAGGACTCTGACCGGGAGCAAGCGGGAAGCCAGGTTTTGGGCGGAGACTCTATATCTGCATAAGTAAATGGTGGCCAGGGAATTATATCAGGCATTACTGGGTTTGGGTATGTTTCTATTTCGTCTTCGTCTTCAGGCTCCGTTTGAGAGTCGGACTCTGGAAACCTCGTGATATTTGGCAGCTGTTTCGAAAGTTTCGACACTGTAGGTAAATCTATGCCTGACTCTGGTTCAGTTTCAGATTCGTCTGTAGCGGGCGTCACGGTAGGTTTATCTTGACTGGCAATAACGTTGAGCGTACCATCCGAACAAGGCGTTTTTCTCCGCTTGGAAGCTGGTGTAATCTGCTCTGATGCAGGTGATTTACGCTTCGTTGAAATCTGAGCAACTTCTGGCTCGGACTCAGGTTCTGAAACAAAACATATGCGTTAACAGTTGTAATATGTGTCCAATATGGACTTACCAGTGACAGAATCGTCATCAATTGGAAGTTGTGAATTACTTGGCTGTATGATAGGAGTGCCCTCTTTAGATGCTTTGATGAACGCAGTTATAGTCCTAAGTATAACCGGTCGATCAGGTTCCGACTCGTGCTCTTCTGCCGAGTCGTCGTCTTCTTCATCCACTTCGCCATCATCAGACGCAGACTGTAGTCCAAGGTCATCATCTAATGACAGTAAGTTTAAGTACGGCATATAAAACATTGCTCAACGAACCAAAGTACTCCTTGAGTGGGTTATGGCGTCGAGATGCCTCTGGATCCATTGGTCGGCGCTTTCCTAATATAATTATCAAAAACACGTATTGTTTCGTATTACAAATGACTCACCACTTCTAGATGATGATTGGAAATTGCTAAGAACTTCGCTTCGTCTTTGCCGTGACTTGCCGCGGGAGGCAGATGGAGACACGTCCTCAGCAGTTCTTCCTTTGCGCTTTGCGCGTTTCTTAGTCTCATAGACGAATACTCCTGGATTAAATTCAGGATCTGAATCAGGATCTGTACAGGAGTGAGCAAATTATTCATGAAATCGTCGATATTATTTTGTGTAGATTGCGCAGACCTAGGGGTGCAGGGACAGATTCGAGGATCCCTGCTTATGGTCAGTCCATGAGCTAATACCGAAAAAAACAGATTTACTTTTCTGGATTGTAGAAATTTCCGTTTTGGCAACTCGCGGTAGCATCTTTAGTAGCCCGATGTTAAGTCGCTGGATGTGGTGTGGGTAAGAGAAAAGGAGAACACCGATTTTGGGCGCGTTCTATATTGTGCATCACGTGATTATTTGTATCACAACCACGTGACTATAACCTATTCTCCTGATAGGTAGGAGTCTGCATGGCCGCAGAGGTTGATCACACAAAAATACAATCTTTTTGAAGTAACGAGGGACAACATGCAGACATGAATAGCGACACGAATGAAAAGGGAGGTAAACTGTACGAAGGCTCGTGGGGAGTGCATTACGAGTGTCGCGTGTTTCGCATAGGAAGTTAATATACTCAACTGACATCAAAACGACTTATGACGATTATGTTAGAAGAAAGCGAACAGCGCCTTCATATGTACAAGGAGACAGGGAACACGGCATCAATCTTCCTCTTCATCAGCCTGTTCTTCCCCGTCACTTTTCTCTTTTGCTGAAGATTTGGTCTGTACAGAGATGTTCAATGTGCCATGACATAGACAGATGACAAATACATACGGCAGCCATGGATGCTTTCTCCTCCTCCGCCCTTGTCTTGTCCTTGGCGGCCAATTCAATATAAGGCTGTTTAGCTGTGTCAGCACCAACTACATTGTCTTGTACCTTACACGCACCTGCTTGTCCTCCTCGTCAAGCTCCTTCCACTTGGCACCTAGTAGTTTACCAACCTCACCTATGATGGGGATCAGAATACAAGGTTGGAAGAAACGCTGTACGCATACCGAAACCAGCATCTGGGTTTTCAGTCTTGATTCTCTCCCTCCAATCTTGACTGAAGAACATGTACGCGGAGAGTGCCCGTTTAGGAGCACCCTTGGCCTTAGCAGCCTTAGCCTTGGCAGGCTTTCCTTCTGATTTACCTGCAGCCTTGCGCTGTTAAATCAATCAGTACCATGGCTAGTGATGAGCACGACCAAGTGATGAGATGGAAGTCGAGCAGGGTAAAAATAATGGAAAGTGTATGATGTGTATGGAGAAAAGTGGTATTAAGGCCAATAAATGCATAGGAGACAAACCTTGGTTTTGGTGGTGTCTTTGGGCATCTAGAGCGTAGAAAACGCATAAGCGATCAATTCAACACGTCGTGGGCATGAGAGATATCGAGAAAAACGAGTGCGACGCGGAGAGACGCGGTGCGCGTCGACGCGTCGGTGGCCAAACAAATACGGCCGGCGCCCGTCTTCACTTTCTACACAACTTCGACGACGGTAAAACGACGTAGAGAGTGACAGTGAACAGTACAGGACGACCATGGAGCAGATAGAAAATAAAAAAGATGACTGACTGTTGTTGTGTGCTACGGTGAGTATTAAGCACGGTTTGATTTAGGTGGGTGAGGACCACAGTACAGCTATACAGGCAAGGTTGGCTGAGGGGACGCTTGGCGGGTGGGAGCCTTGTATAAGGCCAGCCACCTAACAACCGTGGGAATAGGGCACGGACTCCTGCTGACATAACTACCAATTCAACAAACCCACGATGCAACGGCCCGTCTTTTACACACAGCAGACCGGTCTCTTTAGCGATTCTCTCTAGCGATAGTTCATCCAGGGCCAGCATTGGCCCAACTAATTTAATGACGATGGAGTCTTGACACACATAAATAGTACGCAGGCCCGTGATCCAGATAGTATGAATGATGTGAATATGCAGCAGAACAGCCGACAGATCTAAAGGTAATGAATTGTACATAGAAGTTAGCGTCCTTCAAATCTTTCCCAAGCTCCTTACTCACCTCCGAAAACAAATTAATACCTAATAAGAAAATTTGTCCCGGTCATAGTTTTGTCTGCAGTAAATTCGATCCTCAGGTTCAGCATCGAAGTCGATGTCAGGCAGACAGAGCTGCCCCAAGCCGAGGTCAGGCAATCGCGCCATTTTGAGTAATAGACTAAGCCCCTTGTCGCCCTGTCCATCTCCAGGACCATTGAGAAGGTCCCATGTGAAGTCATCTATTTCATCTGCGGTTCTACCCCAAGTCGTTTTGATTGCACTTGGGTACTCGAACGACGCAACAATGAAGCAGACAGGAGAACCTATACAAGTCAGGCCCGTTCTCATTGTATTTTTAAATAAGAGCACATACAAAGACCTGATATCTCCTGTTCCCGAGCAAGTAAAGGTGAACGGGTTTCACTGATGTGATTTTCGCCATCATCGGTGAGGTCTGGCAAAATATCACCCAGGCGATAAAGCCGTCGACATGATGGACAAATGCGACTAGTAGCACGGCTCTTATTGTACCAGAGGACCTTGGGGGATCAATTTGTGAGCTCGCTAGGTACTCCACATAGTAGCACTCACTCACTATAGCGGTCTCCTGCGACAGCACGGTACAGAGCATCTGAAGGACTTCCTCCTGTGAGAATTCCGCACATAGAGGGTCTTCCAGTGAGGGAGGCTGGGCAAAGAATGAAGCTAGGAAACCCCGGACGTCACGAACTCGCGGACCATTTCCGGGATCATGGATGATGGGTAGAACTTCCTCATGGAGCTCCTGAACATGCGGAGCAGGTAATTTAGGTGGAGGCTCATGGGCAGTACAGACAATATCGCTTGGAGGTGGCTCAAGTTCGTTAACGGGGGGAGGAGGTTCCGGAAGAGCCGTAGCTTGAATAGTTGATGTATTCTTCTTGTTCTTTTTCGCCTTCTTCTTCCTTTTCGAGTTGCATGGACCTGGCATTAAGAATAGCCCGATTGAGAGGAATCCGTGATTGAGTGGTACGGTGACAAAATCACGAAACCAGTCTTGATGGTACTAGATTTACCAGCGCTTGATTACGTGTCACGCGTTACATGACGCGTTCGTGACTTGCGGTCTGATCAACCCGTCTGACACGTGTCCTCTATTGTGAACCTCTTCCGTGAAGATAATTTGATTAAATTTGCTAAGACAATGTTGAATCACGCAGCATGTCTCACAGATGACAACGAGCTGATCTAGTGGCACCGGCTTCTCTGAGACGGACATCAGTGAACGGTAAAGCAATATATTGTACAGCATCGCATCAATCTTCGTATATCTGCTGACCGCATTGACATCATGACATGGGAATATTTGGCATTGCAGAGGAAAGACGAATTGAAAACGAGTAAAAGAAAAGATCCAACTTAAAGAGCGCAATTTGGAGACAGAAAGAAAGTTTAACATTGATTTCACCTTTGATGGCAACATATACATGCCTTCCGTTGTCAGAAAAATACTTCTGACTTAAGGACTCACCCATCTATTTCTTTCCATTGCCCTCTGCATGTATCCACCGCTTTGGTATGCCTTGCGAGACAAGGAATTCCGTAACCTCTTTTATCTGCCTTCCTTGCACAAGTACTTCCATGCCTGACGACTTCCCTGGTACCGGTGAAACTGACCGACACATATCAGCTACCCAATTAATATACGTCGCAACAATATTAGTCCCCTCACCTGAAGTTGAGGAGGCACATCTTGTCTTCAGCTCCTCTGCAAGAGTAACAGCCTCCAACAGGAATGGCTCGAAGCCTGTAATGAGCGTCATCGCCTTACGACCTTGCCTGACTTTAACTACCACTGAGATTGGTTTGATCTGTCCCTTCCTGTACCCGAAGGTTAACAACCGATGACCGACACAGTGATTGAAGACCGGACAAACTTGAGCACAGGATCCCTGCCCTCAACGCATGTCTTGTACCAACTCTGCATCTTATCTGATAGGCGCTCGATCAGCTGCTCGCGTTTGAAAAACTCCATATTTGCCGGATTGTCAGATTTGCATATGGTCGTCTGCAGAAGCTCGTCTGCCCCAACGTTGATATATGATTGGTCATGCGTGTTCACCAATTGTCGATCGGTGATGTACTTGTCAAGTACGTTCTTGATCTCCGTATAGGTGTATAGGGCGGACGTACTGTAGCGAACGTCACATCAGCGTTTGATCATGGACTAGGAATGGCGCTGATCCATACTCAAATCCAGCATCAGCAAAAAAATTTAGTGATTGAAGATGTGGTTTCCAAAGTTCTATCACTTCAAGCTCCTTGACCCGTGACCGCTCCTCCTGTTCTCGTTTACCACGCTTCTCGTTCCTGAGAGCCACGTCCTTTAGAGATAAATATTGTCTGTGCGCGACAACATCTGCATGTGATGTGGCTATGGAAAATACCATTAGCTCAGATTTGATCTCTTTAAGCTTCAAGAGGCCTTGTTTCTCGACTGATTTCAGAAAATACGCAAGCGACTTGTGGGAGGAATGCTTGATATCAATGGGTGTAGACACAGATTGCCGAGAAGGTGATTGAGCAGGTCGCGAGGGCAGAATGTAAGTCGAGTAAAATGTGCTAGCGGGCATGGGAAACGCGGAGGTCTGGGAGCTAGATAGAGTCTTCATCGCCTGAAGAAGGGCGTCATGGAGAATACTCGAAACATCTACTAGAAGTGAGGAATAGAAAACGCAATTAATGTGGTTTAACGCACCTTCTTTTGTCAGTTCTATTGTTGGAGCAGGATCATCCAACTGCGTCTGCTCCAGGTGAGAACTCAGCGCATCAACTACGGGCTCTTTCGATACTTTATTCTCTACGTCATCCTTATCTTCTATGACCTGCTCATTGTTCGCCACTAAATGTTTCATCTCCCATGGATCCGGGGGATTACCCTTATGACCCATATCAAATAAATGATCATTCCAAGCATGCAGAACAAACACTGCCTTTCCCTTGCCGGCAGCCTCAGATAAGGCGTCACTATCCACTGCCATATGCCCAACAGCAAGTGGAGAGCCAATACGAGTTGAATGGTGAACATATTCCATAATACTGACAAGTTGTCCAGTTTGAAGTGATGGTGGATGCTGAACGACTTGCAGGGTCTACTGAGCGAGGCCCTATCTTAACCAAAAGGTATTGGCACACACCTCCAGGAATCATAAGATCTGCACCTCCAACTAGAACTGGAATCACCGCAGATGGTGTGGACAGAAACGGGAGGAGATCTGGCTTCTTCCACAGGGTATATACTACCGCGTCTGAGCTGTGGATGATAGATTCGTAGCAGGCTCAACTCACCAGTCGGAATCATTTCCTCGCTGCCTATCCCAAGTGTAAACCACAAAGGATCTCCACCAGGTCCCAAATAAGCCACCTAAGTGCACGTCATTTTACGGGTCTCGTCAATATGTAATCGATAAAGAGCTGTAATGAGATTCGCTTACACCTGGCTCATCAGTATGTGTTTTAAACTTCACTGACAGCAAACCGTCTGGGACAAGCTCATCGCCAACATCTGGATCGAGTGAGAAGGCTTGGATAATGTGTTGTTTCAGCTTGCGCCTGTCAGAGTTACGCAGGGGTGCTTGTGAGCGTGACGATCATTAGTTCACAGCGTCGGTGAACAGCAACAATCGCGCACCTGAAGTCTTTAGATTTCCCAAAGGCTTCTTGAACATGATGTTCTGAGTATTCGATTATGAATCCTGGTGGTTCGGCAACTTGAACAAGTCAAGTACTTCCAATATTTGGCGCTTCCATTCTGAAAGCATAACGTCACGTGTTTTGACCTCTGGTGTGACAGTTTTCCGACTAGCAATATCATCGATCTACCTTAACAATCTAAAATGCCTCGTGCAACTTTAGGACGTTTCTCGCGTACGCACTAGCCGTCAATAAAATCAGTCGCTGCGTCATCTTTGTCCAAAAATCAGAGTACGAACGAAGGGACTTTAGCCGGCGTCCGTAACCCAATATTCAATACAGAAAGATTTGGACAACATATCTTGAAGAATCCGCAGATTGCTCAAACGTATGCTTATAATTCTTATATAGTTAACTCGGACTGATTCTACATCAGTATCGTGGATAAGGTGCACCTCGGCTTATTTGTGTGCTGAGCCGATTGCTAATCATGACATGTAGGCAAACCTCCGCCCTACGGATAAAGTCCTTGGAGTTGGTCCTGGTACGGGCAACCTTACCGTCAAAATTCTTGAAAAAGCCAAAAATGTCACCGCCGTTGAGATGGATCCACGGATGGCGGCTGAATTGACAAAGCGAGTTCAGGGGAAGTGCGTGTACCTTTCTGTCTTAATATCATGCAACCGACGGGGTACACCTCGGAAGACCGGAACAACGAAAACTCGACATAATAATTGGAGACTTTGTGAAAGCCGATCTCCCATATTTCGATGTATGCATATCTAACACGCCCTATCAAATATCATCACCGCTTGTCTTCCGCCTGCTTTCTCATCGACCAACCTTTCGCGTGGCAATCCTCATGTTCCAGAGAGAATTTGCCATGAGGCTTGTCGCTCAGCCAGGGACAGAACTTTGGTCCCGGCTATCTACGAATGTACAACTTTATTCGAAAGTAGAACTGGTGATGCACGTTGGAAAAAACAACTTTCGACCAGCACCGCAAGTGGAATCGTCAGTAATCCGACTGGTACCTCTTAATCCTCCTCCCCCCATCAAGTTCGAGGAATTTGATGGGCTTGGTAGAATGATATTTTCGAGGTGAAATAAAATGGTACATGCCACATTCATGGCAAAAGGTGTCATCGAAATGCTGGAACAAAACAGGAGAACGTGGTGCTCGACGCAAAACAAGGTCATTTTATTTTTTATGTGTTGAAAACGGGAGCTTAATCACCATGAATCAGATGATTGATGACGGCGCAAATATCAAAGCTAAAGTAGAAGAAGTCCTCAGTTCATCAGGTTACTCGGAACAGCAGGCAGCCAAGATGGCCCTTGACAACCTTCTGAAGTGAGTTGTCTTTGTTTTGTTTTCTGTATTTTCTCATCAGCTCTACAGACTGCTATCCGCATTTCATGATGAGGGCATACATTTTGCTTAATAGCAATTTCATTGGATATATACTAAATCTATGTGGCAATTCAGCATTGACACCCTGTCTAACATTGTTTACAATAATGGTGTTGCATTGATCAACCACCACTAAGAGGAGCACGAGCAAGATGCACCCCGATACTTTTAAGAGCCATGTTGAAGAAGTTATCCACATCATATCTGAGCATTGAGTAGGCATTGCTTGCCCACCATCTCTGCACCAAACTGAGCTGATGCATACATCTCTTACCACCTCCTATATAAACCCTTATCCTCATGTTGATGCCCTTGTTGGCTTACTATCTACTGTGGAGGAGGCCTCTGCATTCCTCATAAAGGACATCCATCTTTGGGTTGCTAATAACCCAGCCATGCAAGAATTACTGGAAACTCTTGCCACCGATGCACTCCCTTCATACTTACAGAAAATCCATTCAGACTGGGTCAGAGACTCTATGCTTGCAGCACAACTAGGCATCATGAAAATTCACCCTCCCATGACTATCCCCAATGACATTGACCTCTGTCACAACCCTTATAACCACTTAAGGCACAGGCAGAGACTAGGACTCAAACTGAAGGTTATCACAAGAGAGGAGGAAGCAGGTATGTCTTGGTTGCTACTAGATGTAGATACAAGAGGTTTGAACTAAAGAACTACTACGGCAAAACTAGCTAACTATATAGGCATATTGAAACTGAGAT
>MU172947.1:107184-118945 GCA_016695475.1 Suillus decipiens
CTACGGCAAAACTAGCTAACTATATAGGCATATTGAAACTGAGATACAAACTGAGTCTGAAACTACTAGCAAATCAGAAAATAGAAAAGGAAATCGTACAATGTGATATTGTGACATTGTTGATGACATCATATTCTAGAAGGTTCTGAGATCACATGATACTATCTTATCTTATCTGATAGCATCATAAAAGACCTCTTCATCTTCATCAGGAAGTTCAACTATAGAAGCAGATATAGGGATTTCGGTAAGGTTAGGGTTTGTCTTAGCACTGGGTTTAGGCGCTTTAGGAAAATTGAGGAAGGAATAATGATTTGTATGAGGAATTCGTAACATTACCCCCTCTCTAGGATGAGCATCATCGTGAATGTATGATGGTCGAATATTGTGTGCTCTCCATTGTTTGAAATCATCCAAATTAAGTATAGAGCCTTGAATTCATTTGGTTTTGGCTGCCATGGGATTCTTTTTATGAAACTCCGCTATCAGAATCGGGGAATTCTTAACGTTTTCTTCTGGTTCCCATGTCAATTCTTCGATCAGATATCCTTCCCATTTTACTTGGTATTGCAGCTTTCCTCGGAATAAACGGCTATCTAATACTTCTTCTACAACAAATTCTTCCTGATCATCAACTATGTCAGGAGGTGGTTGGGTGGGTTGAGAATGAGGGATCAATCGAGATGCATAATATGGAGTGAGTAATTTGACGTGGAACACCGGATGAATCTTATAGTTTGCTGGTAATTTCAATTTGTAGTTCACTTTGCTGATCTTCTCTAATATTTCAAAGGGCCCAAGATGACGATCTGACAACTTTTGACTTGGACGACATTGTTTAATGTTCTTTGTGTCTAGCCAGACCTTGTCTCCCTTTTGATACTGTGGTGCGTCCTTTACTCCTTTATCATAGAACCATTTCATTCGTTCATTGACAAGTTTCAAAGTAGTTTGTGCATCATCTCTTGCTTCTTTCATTTGATCCACTCTTTCATTGGCGGGAATATGGGAGTTGGAATTAGGAGATATCGTGAATTCAGGGTTATATCCATATAGAACTTTGAAAGGGCTGTGACCTGTCATCATGACTGCATTGTTGTGTGAAAATTCGGCAATCGGTAACCAAGATACCCAATCATTCTGTCTATAAGAAGTGAACATGCATAAATATTGTTCTACTTCTTGATTTATGCGTTCAGTTTGTCTGTCTGTATAGGGATGATAGGCGGTTGAAGCAGACCACTTTGTGCCTAATCGTTTTGACATTTGTCCCATAAATTTGGATATGAACTGTGTTCCTCTGTCTGAAATCACTTTCTTTGGTGTTCCATGATGTTTCCATACATTTTTCAAAAATAGCTTGGCAATTTCTTTCAAGTCTACTTCTTTGGTGGTAGGAATGAAGTGTGCTTGTTTTGTAAATCGATCAATGACAACAAAAATGCTATAACACCCTTCACTCTTTGGTAAATCCACTATCAGGTCACATGTGATTGTTTGCCAAGGTCCTTCTGGAACTTCATTTGGCTGTAAAAGTCCCGCGGGTTTACTAGGATAGACCTTTGTTTGTCTGCAGCAATCACAACCATCTACATAATCATGGATATACTTTGTCATTGAAGGCCACCAATAATTTCTGGAAACTAATTCCAAAGTCTTAGCATGTTGTAAAGACTTCAATCTAGCTAGGCTGATAGCGAGCTACCACCTAGACTAGTATATGTCGAGTGCTTGCCTAGCTGCTATCCTTGCAGTGCAAGAACATTCGACCCAAGGGGCTACAGGTGAATATACTTTGTCAAGCGCTGTTATAAGACATGTGATACTCCTATAAAGTGTTCCCGAAGCTAACAGTAGCATTGCTGTTGATAGCGGTGTGTTTTCCGTGGATGCCGATGCTAAGCGCCTCACGAAAGGTAGATACCGATTGTCATGAATTCCTCATACAAATCATTATTCTTTCCTCAATTTCCCTAAAGCACCTAAACCGAGCGCTAAGACAAACCCTAACCCTACCGAAATCCCTACATCCGCTTCTATAGTTGAACTTCCTGATGAAGATGAAGAGATCTTTTATGATGCTATTGGATAAGATAAGATAAGATAACGTCACGTGATCTCAGAACCTTCTAGAATATGATGTCATTATGATGTCATCAACAATGTCACAATATCACATCGTATGATTCCCTTTTCTATTTTCTGATTGGTTAGTAGTTTCAGACTCAGTTTGTATCTCAGTTTCAATATGCCTATATAGTTAGCTAGTTTTGCCGTAGTAGTTCTTCATTTCAAACCTCTTGTATCTACCAAGTGTAGCAACCAAGACGTCCTTGCTCTTCCTTCTCTTGTGATAACCTAAGTTTGAGTCCTAGTCTCTGCCCCAGCCTTAATTGGTTTAAAGGGTTGTGACACCGATAGTACTGGTAATGCCGATGATGCCATGAGGGCCGTTAATGACAAGTGTGGTGAAAGCGTATGCTGTTATCTGTGATGGCGCAGTATACCGGGGGTCAGCGAAGAGTGATAGCGTGATAGCGATGAAACCGATGATACCGGTGTTTAGCGAAGGTAGCGGTAAGGGAAGCATTCAGAGTGAGGAGCATAAAAGGATTCTTCAAAGATATTTCGAAGAAAATATATTTGTGTATAGCGATAGTGGTAGCGGTATGGGAATCCCGTCTAATGAATGATATGATATAAAATGATTGTAAGTGACTATTCCTACTGCTGTACGGTAGAAGGGGAGTATTCCACGGAGGAGCAGTCATCAGTCTTTTTATCATACATCGTAAGTATGCAGAATCGATAGGCGAGAGTAGTAGCGAGCATATGAGACTTAGCCCTAGCAATATGTAATAGTGCTGCATGTGCTGTGGCATGCGTTCTACATGTAATAAGGCTTGCCATGGGATCAGCAGCGGTAAATGGGAATGTGCTACGCACCAAATGGAACTAGCTGGTCATGGCATGGGCATTCAGTGGGCATCAGCTTGTGGAAATGTGTCTTGGTACTGCGGTATGGTAGTCCGGCAAGGGCGCGGTAACCTTGGTAACTACATATATTGATGGCACTAGGGTTAGTGGTGGTCGTGCTATTCGGTGTAGGGGCTAGACAAATAATGGAAATGGACTCATGCAAGGCTAGCGCCAGCTAGACTGTCACAACGTCCAGGATGTCCAGCCAGTGGTGAGTCATGAAATAACTCTAATATCTCTCGGTGGATCTCTTTATCATTTGGAACGTATACTAAGCCTTGGAATAACACCAATCCATCCTCAACATTCCATTCTTTGACTCCTCTATGCAATTGTACTGGTGCTGCTTTTAGTGTTTCTAGCACTTTCATTACTTCAGGCTCTTGTTCTGTGCATTGTCTAATCTTTTTCAGAAGAGATTTTTCTCCTTCGATAAGAACTTGGCCTCTTTTAGCAGCATTGACTTTGAAAAATTCTGGTTTAAGCAAAATGCAATTAGAATTGTTGTTTTCTACCCCCCCTCTGTGGTCTGATCTCCGAGACAGACGATCAGCCTTATCATTGACTACACCAGGCTTGTGTTGGAGCATAAATTCATACTCTGCTAGGAACAAACTCCATCTAGCTTGCCTTCTTGTCAATTTTTGGCTCGTCATAAAATATTCAAGGTTTTTATGATCTGTCCAGATTTCCACTGGATGAGGTGCTCCCTGCACATAGTGCCTCCACTCTTCTAACGCACGAATGATTGCTAATAATTCTTTGTCATGAATGTCGTAATTTCGTTCTGCATCATTCATTGACTTCAAATAATAAGCGATAGGATGCCATAGTCCATCTTCCATGAGTTGAGAAAGAACTGCTCCAGTTGCATAATCAGAAGCATCTGTTTCTATCTTTTTCTTTTTCTCAACATCTGGCATTACAAGGACTGGAGCTTCTGTGAAGCATTTCTTAAGTTCATCAAATGCATTCTGTTGTTTCTCCATCCAATTCCATGGAACATCTTTTCTTAGCAAATCATTCATTGGTCTGGCTATATCCGAGAACCCAAATATGAATCTTTGATAGAAGTTGGCAAAGCCCATGAATGCTTGTATATCTTTTACGCATTTGGGAATAGGCCAGTTCAATACTCCTTCTACTTTCACAGGGTCCATAGACACATTGCCTTTTTCCACGATCAACCTTAAGAATTCAACTTTAGACTGTTCAAAACTACATTTCTCTGGCTTCAAGAACAGGTCGTTTTCTTTCAACCATTTGAGTACTTCTCGCACGACACTTCGATGTTGCTCTCTATTTCCATTTGTAAAGACCAAGATGTCATCAATGTAGACAACGACCGTCTTTCCATCAATAAGATCTCTAAATATTTCATTCATCATGGTCTAGAAAGTTGCTGGAGAGTTTGTCAAACTGAAATACATTATGGTTGGTTCATGGTGACCAAAAGGTGTTTTGAAGGCTGCCTTCCACTCGTCTCCTTCTTTCATCCGAATGTTGTTGTATCCCCATTGTACATCCATCTTGGAGTACATTGTGGCACCAGTTAAAGCGTCAATTAGGTCTTGAGATCTCAGTAATGGATATGCATTTTTTACTGTCTTCTCATTTAGCTTTCTGTAGTCCATAACTGGTCATAATTTGCCATCTTTTTTGGCCACAAAGAAGAAAGGTGCTGCAACAGGAGATTGTGAATCTCTGATACATCCTAATGCAGTTTCGGCTTTTAACCAGTCTTTCAGTGTGTCCATCTCTTTTGGTGACAAGGGATATGGTTTCGCATTCAGTGGAAGATCATTCTCATCTTTGAGATCTATCACATGATCCCACTTCTTTCTTTCAGGAAATCTTTTTGATTCTTCTTCTGAGATCACTCCTAGGTAATCATGAAGCCATTCAGGAACCATTTCTTCTACTGACTTTTTTTTTCTTAGTAGCCTCTTCTGCTACTTTCTGTTCCGTGGTGATAGAAGCTTTGTACCTAATCCAGATATTCTCAGAACTATCTTCATCCTCTACTTCTTCTACCATTGCCCTCTTCTTCACCATGCCTTCGTCGTCATCTTCCTCTTCTGTGGGAATCAGATCTGGCAAGTCTTCCTTTTTTTGGAATTTATGTTTTTCTTTATTTTTTTGTCTTTTTTCTTTTTTAAATTCACACTTAACCAAACATCTAGATAGAGAAAATTGTCCTGCGTTCCAATCAATCTCCGGATGATGGTACCTCAACCAATCTATGCTGATAATAACATCATCGCTTCCAAGATCAGTAACCATGAAGGCTGCTTTTTCTTCTTCATGATCTCCAACCTTTAGTCCTAATTCAGTGAAATGAGTCATTGATCCAGCGGCATTTAGCGAGCCATCAATATTCTTGACCGGTATGGGATGCAATACTTCACAAAATCAAACATCATTGTCTTTAACAAATCTCTCACTTATAAATAATGTTGATGCACCACAATCCACAAGTGCTTTTACGTCTGCTTGTCTGTTCTTTCCTTTCAATGTAACTGGAATATAAAAATGCTCAGATTTGGATTGTATATACACTTCAGTTACATCGGCGAAAGTAGAAAGAATAGAGAAATGATTGTTTGGGTCTAGGTCCACAGACTCTGACTTCAACCCTTCTAAAAACCCTTGCCTTCTTTAGAAGCAAGCCACTGCTCAAACCACTTTGGGGCCTTGGATTCTTCTTCAGCAGACAATGCCTTCACTTGCACTGGTTTCAGCGCCTCTTTGCAGTTCCTAGCCATGTGACCTTCTCCACTGCATCTGTAACATTTGAAAGCACCAGGCTTTCCTTGCAGTTTGGGAGCATTTCGTTGCCTCCCGGAGTCAACGTCCATAGTGTCACTGTCCTTGGGTCCAGCCCTTGAGGAAGAAGGAACTCCACTAGTAGACTTAGGAGTCCACCAGGTGTTTCGCTTCTTCTCTGCGTCCAACTCTTCGAAGTTTTGCCCAATTTCAACTGCTCTTTCAACCAGCTTGTTGAAAGTGTTCTTTTCCTTGAGCGCAACATGTGCGAGTTGTTCTTTGATCCGGGATTGTAGGCCGGATCGGAATTTGAGGTGAAGGTCATAGTCGGAGAAGTTTGTAAAGACAGACTTCTGTTTGAAAGATGCAATGTATTCTGGTACTGTACTAGAGCCTTGCCTAAGGGTCTCTAGTTCTCGGATAGCTTTTGCTTCCTTGTTTTCGTCTTTGAACATGCGTGAGAATTCTTCCATAAAAACTGCGAAGACTAATTCTCCTGCTGCTTGTTGCTTGACGTAAGGTTCTGCCCATTTTCCGGCATTTCCTTTTAGGTAAGACAAAAGAAGTGAAAGATGTTGTTGTTGCGTGGTGTTGGGGTATTGTGAAAGATAGAGTGAAACTTGCGCCAAGAATGTTTCAATATCAATGGAGTCTTTCTCTCCAGTAAATTCTGTGGGTTTAGCAATTTTCGGAGCTCCTCCAGGTTTCGTAGATTCTTTCTTCTTCAACTCCGCTATTTCTTCTTGTTGTAAATGGAGTTGTGTCTGAAGCTCATCGTTTTGTTCCAATAAATCATGATTCAAATCTTGAATCCTCCGGAGTTGTTCTTGCATGGGAGCAAGTGCTTGTTGCACCATGGTGTTGATGTATTGTGCCAATTCTTGGGCATTTTCGGCAGGGACTGCAGACATAGTGCCAGTTGTTTTCTGGAACCCAATTCACTGATGTCTGTGGTTGACTAGTCATAATGGTCAATCCGAATAGGAAATGTGGTGAAAAGAGAAGTGTGGAAAAAGATATGTAAATGGAAAACTGAGCGGTCCCCGATATCTGATCAGATCTACCTCGTACTCAGGTCCTAAAGGGTTCTTTAATCAACCCAACTAGGCACTTCCCTATTTACTGACTAAAAGAGGATGTATGTAAAGGTTTTCATGATCCTTCCAAGTGGGAAAAACTCCAGGGACAGGTGCTCTTCCAGCCGAAGCTTACAAGCGACTGTCTATCATGAACAAGGAGACAATTCCACTAAATACTTGGAAAGAAGACTAGACCTTCTATCGTACGAAAGTGAAAGTGTAACGTAAAAATGAAACTATAGTAGAGCTCAGCAGGCAGGGTCTTGGGCCAGCACTGAGGTCACGGATCAAACACCTAATGTCATTTGTCCTCTGTCTACTGGCAGCAGCAATGTAAGGCTGGGCCTGGTAGAGGTCTACTAACTATGAAAAATGTATGTATGAATGCGCTCAAAATGAGCAAAAAGATGATGTGAAGAATGAGGTTTTGTTCCGGTCTTTACAGCAAAATGTGCTGTTAGAGACAGGTACAGAAAGATGATAAGACTTCTTTGAAGTTAACGTTGACAGTTGTCAAGGCCAAAATCAAAAAAGAAAGTAGTGCAGTAGTATGTGAGTCAGAGTCCCCTATAGTTCAAACCTAATGTCACAACCCTTATAACCACTTAAGGCACAGGCAGAGACTAGGACTCAAACTGAAGGTTATCACAAGAGAGGAGGAAGCAGGTACATCTTGGTTGCTACAAGAGGTAGATACAAGAGGTTTGAACTAAAGAACTACTACGGCAAAACTAGCTAACTATATAGGCATATTGAAACTGAGATACAAACTGAGTCTGAAACTACTAGCAAATCAGAAAATAGAAAAGGAAATCATATGATGTGATATTGTGACATTGTTGATGACATCATATTCTAGAAGGTTCTGAGATCACGTGATACTATCTTATCTTATCTTATCTGATAGCATCATAAAAGACCTCTTCATCTTCATCAGGAAGTTCAACTATAGAAGCGGATATAGGGATTTTGGTAAGGTTAGGGTTTGTCTTAGCACTGGGTTTAGGCGCTTTAGGAAAATTGAGAAAGGAATAATGATTTGTATGAGGAATTCGTAACAACCTTGCCCCTACAACCTCAGTAACTGAGGAGCACCCTGAAGAGTTGTACTCTGCATTTGCTGAAGTGCATGAGGATATCATCACTGCGCATGTCATCACAGAAGTCTTAGCTACCTCTGATACTGTAAAACCCTCTGCAACTCTTATTGAT
The DNA here is from genome assembly GCA_016695475.1 of Suillus decipiens. NCBI lineage: Eukaryota > Fungi > Basidiomycota > Agaricomycetes > Boletales > Suillaceae > Suillus > Suillus decipiens. The sequence continues at coordinate 115,221 of MU172947.1, forward strand.
CCATCTGCTGCTGGGCAAGTGTCTGTCAAAACACTTGGTCTCACTTCTTCGTCCTCCCTGCTGAGCTAATCACAGCTGCCGAAGAAGCCACTCCTCACCCATCCCCACCTTTCCAGGGAGCTCTCCCTGATGATCACCTATCTCATAAATGCCACTGAGGTACCTGCACTGGCAAAGAACATGCCAGATCTGCCAGCCCTTGTCCACTCCCTGTACCCTCGCCACTCCATAAATCATTTTCCAATCATGACAAAAATATGAAATACTGCTTTTGTCACAACATGGGTCACCACCAATCTCATTGCCCCCACTATAAATGCTGCATCTGTGGTAAATTTGAACTGACTCACCTCACCCTCTATTGCCCTCAGTTTCACAGCAAACCACCATTCAACCTTATGTACTGCAATGAAGGATTCTATGATGCCCTCTGTGAATGGGAACATTACCTTGACACCATTCACACCTCCATCCCTGTCATTGATGCAAGGATGCATAACAAGATTAGGACATGAGGTGCAGAAGAAGCCACATATATGATGAGACATATAAAAGGAAGTGATGATGAAGATGAGGCTCATTTTGACTATTCATATGATCCCATCTATTGGGCTAACCAAAAAGAGTAAAGTCAGTGACTTTACACATGAAAACAGGGGTAATGTTACAGTCATATGTGCCCCCTATTCATTTTCCTTTGCTCTATCGCTCTGCTCTTGCTTATGTCATACCATACATCTCAACATGCCTGTACCATAACTGCCTTCCTCTTTAGGATACACACTTACATTCTCACATCTCTTTTCTCATGTCTGCCCTGAATCTCCTTAGCCTATATAAGGCCTTTGTACAACACTTGTATTCTTTACTTTAATCTTACTGGGTTTTACCTGGAACATCCTTCACTAAGGCCTTGCAACCTTGGTCGTCTGAATCATATCTAAGACTTAGCACTCCTTTGTCTTAGTCTAAAGTGAACCTTTGTATTCGACTCAGCCAGTCTAGTCCTCTCACCAGAACTCAAGTATCTTCGTCATCTACTGACATTGTACTTGACCTAGCTGTCTCATGCCAGTACTCAATGCCCTTGTACTGAGAACCATTGCTCTTTTGCCTTGGTGCTATGATCCACATTCAAGAAGCCTCTCTTGTGGGGCCTTTATATTAAGAACTATCCCAGTTCATAACAGGAGGTCATGTTCAGCAGGACCTATTGCACCTATGCTTGCAAAGTGTATGTAGTCATCATCTTAATCTTCAACAGACTGTCGGGGAGATTTGGTACACTCAGGAAGTGGTTCTGGGTCTACTATAAGTTACACCCCATAATGTAGTCATGCACACTGTGCCTAACTCCAATCATTTGGGCAGGTATGCACATGTACATTGGTGAATGTGCCTGTACTTGGAGCATCTCTTGCAGCACAGACATAGGTGGATTGTCACAGAGTGACAGGTTTTCCAGTTTCTCAAGTCAGTTCTTCTAGCTTGTCTGGATGTGCAGGTGTGGTAGTGCACCAGGTTCCACTGGAGTTTGCATGCTTTCTGAGGGATTTGCATCCTCCTCCTCATTAGATACAGATGCATCAGAGCAATGACACTGGAGTGGAAACAAACCCTCCCACTGTTGTCCAGTAGGGTGCACATGCCAAGATGCCAGGTCAGCATCAGAGATCTGGTCAGTTTCATTGAAGGTGATATGTCTGCTGAAGAACACTGCACTGCACTAGGTCCATGAGTTTGTATGCCTTTTGATCATGCATGTAGCCAATCATGATTGGCTTGCATCCTTTTTGGTGAAACTTTCCTGCATGCTTGTTTCTTGGTATGAGTGCATATGCAGGGCATTCAAATGGGTGGAAGAAAGAGGGGTCCACACTCCAATTGAACAATGTTTCATATGGTGTCTTCTCTTTTATGCCTGCAGCTGGGCTGCAGCCTGTGATATAGGCAGCAGTTGATATTGCATCCACCCAGAAATATTTCAGCAACTTGGATTCTTCCAGCATGATTGTGAAAAGTGTTGAGAGTGTTTTATTCATGTGCTCTGTGATGCCATTTTGCTCTGGGGTGTTGGCTGCAGTGGTTTCAAGTATGGTGCCATCAGTGCAGAGTTCCTCACACATGTTATTACCAGTGTATTCCCCTCCACCATTGCTGTGCATGAATTCAGTGTGAAGTGCAGAAAAGTGCTCTTCATGGACTTCAGAGCAGAAGAATGTTTGAACATCTTTCTTCCATTGCTTGTACTGCTTGAGTATGTTGTGCTTATGCTTCAGGAAATAGATCCAAGGGAATCTGGAATAATCATTGATGATGACCATCCAATAGCAGAATCCTTTGCATGATTTAGGGGTGATTGGCCCACACATCTGTGTGGATGATTTGGATGGCACATGTTGCACACACCCTGGTCACTGTTACACACTGGAATGGTTTCTGTGTGAGCACCCACAATAGGGCTGGTTCAGCTTAGTGTATCTGATCTCCTAAGGCAGAGAGCCTTAGTTGCACTATGTGCTATAAGTGTCTGCTTGAAGGTGCACCATAGCAGCACTGAGACCAAGTACTCAGCCACACTGACATACTTGTCAGGGATAATGACCTTAGGTCTTAGAGAAGTACAAAGGTTATTGACAAGTATTTATACTGTGAGGAAAGGGATTTGAGCTGAGCTCAAATTACATTTGTAAGTCAGATAGCAAATAGGATAACATATGCTTGAGAGTGAGTCAGAGGCATATGAGTCAAGGGAATGACAAATAGGACAATGCACATGTGCAGGGCTATGGGTCATCCAAGGAGAAAGGGGTTCAGAACCTGTAATGTAAAAGGTAAATTGTGGTAAAAATAGATCAGACAAGAATAGAAATAGAAAGAAGCATACAACATGTGGGAATACAAGTCATAGTCCAGATTTCCAGACAACCTTGGTGCAGGAACCAGTCCAATAGAAGAGAGGCATGTAATGATACATGAGAAGGTGTAAATCATTAAGAAAGATGGTGTTAAGACCATAATCAAAGGTTTAAGAGATCCAAAGGGCTTTGGCCTCAGTTTGTACACTGTGCCCTTTTCCTGAGTAATGCCCCTTATTTCAGAGGAGTGATATATGTCTGGAGGTCTGGAAGTCCAAAGGTATCGGATACAATATGTCTAAAGGTTATCTGGAACATAGAAATGGAACAAGGAGTAAGGCTAGTCTCAGAATGAGTTCCTAACTAGAAACTAACAGAGATGGACTATCGAAGGTAGAGTCAGATATGTAGACTTACAGTGGCTCAAAAAAGTGTCCAAATGTTTGTGCATTTTTGACTAATTGGACAATAGCAAGTCAGCACCTGAACATAATATAGAGGCATAGGGACATGTCTGAAAGCCCTATATCATGGCTTGAATCTGAGCTATGCAGCATGTGAAAAAATGACCTCATATGGGTGAGATATGATAATTCTAATCTTATGACTCATTTAAACACTTTTTTGACTTTGTATTAAAATCACAAAATCAGACCATTTATATAAAATATTCTTAATTAAAGTGGTGTCATAATAATAATATGGTCTGATTTTAATATTATTTCAATATATAAACCCATCTAACATCATGAAATTAACATCATTTTCATGAAGCCCATCTCCTCTGCTCAAAGGGATAATATCCTTGTTCTCTGCACTTCTGGTTTATCTACCAGGCAAATTGCTTCCAAAACTGGTCTTAGCAAG
>MU172947.1:119175-129360 GCA_016695475.1 Suillus decipiens
AAGACTGGCCTTTGCTTTAAAGCATCAACATTGGACTGTGGAAGACTGGAAGAAGGTGATTTGGTCAGATGAAACAAAAATCAATAGAATGGGGACAGATGGTCAAGAATATGTGTGGAAAAGGGCAGGAGAACCACTAGAGGAAAGAGAAGTCAAGGGTACACTGAGGTTTGGAGGAGGAAGTATGATGGTATGGGGCTGTATGGGGTGGAATGGAGTTGGGATTCTCTGTCAGGTGGAGGGAAGGATGAATGCAGAGCAGTATATCTCCATTCTAGAGGAGTGTCTGCTTAAAAGCATGGAGAAATCAGATATTGATGAAGAAGACATCATCTTCAAACAAGATAATGACCCTAAGCATACCTGAAAGCTGGCTACAAAATGGTTTGAAGACCATGGGATCAATGTCCTATTATGGCCAGCACAGTCTCCAGACCTCAATCCTATTGAACATCTCTTGGAATTACTCAAAAGGTTACTTGCTACCTATCAAGATCCTCCAAATGGGCTATTTGAACTATGGGAGAGAGTCGCAGCTGAGTGGAAAAAAATTTCCAAAGAGGAGTGTCAGAAATTGATGGAAAGTATGCCTAGAAGGGTAGCAGCAGTGATTAAAGCCAAGGGGGGTAACACAAAGTACTAGATTCATACAATAGGATTGGTTAAATACACAGTCAAAAAAGTGTCCAAATGAGTCATAAGATTAGAATTATCATATCTCACCCATATGAGGTCATTTTCACATGCTGCATAGCTCAGATTCAAGCCATGATATAGGGCTTTTAGACATGTCCATATACCTCTATATTATGTTTAGGTGCTGACTTGCTATTGTCCAATTAGTCAAAAATGCACAAACATTTGGACACTTTTTTGAGCCACTGTATAGGAATCAATCCTAAGTCTTGGAAGATAACTAGAGTTAGAAGTAACTCAAATCAGAAAGAACAGAATGAGCAGAATCTAAGATGATATTCGAACTAAGGTTCTATGGAGATTTACAAGTGGTTTATATACTGTAAGTAACTAGCACAGATAATCAATGATTCTGGGACCAAGGGCTATGTACAAGGTATAATGGAAGTCTATTAGTCAATGCACAGTGGATAAATAAGCATAAGTCAGAAATGAAACATAGGTAACAGATCAATAAGCAGGAGGGAAATGTACATAGCCAGAATACTGGAGACATGAGGATTGCTGAAAGGAGATAGACACAGATGTCCACAAGGGAGTTAGAGTGCAAAAGGTGGGGACTTTTGGATAGGTCATCTGGATAGGATCTGTGGACCAGATGGAAGCAGGATTGATCGGATCTGAGATCAGATGTATGGGATATGATAGATGGTGTTGGTGATGAAGATGGGCATAGAGGAGGTATAGTGTGATGAGGACTAGCTATACAAGATAGCAAATGAGGAGGGTGGTGGCATCCTCAGGACAAAGGTAGACAGTAATGCATAGGAGGAAAAAGGATAGCAGGGGTGTGAGTGTATGTTCTTGTAATAGTCATAAGTTGGAATGGAATTTTCTTCATCTTCCCTAGCATGCTGACATAAGTCAACAATGGCTAGACACTACTAAGAATGTCTATCCAAAATATTGTTGAGGTCTTAGCCTTGCCTAGCTGCTTCACTCACAGTGCAAGAATGTCCAACCTTAAAGGGGGATGCTAGTTGGATATAGTCCAAATTGCCTAATCTACCATCCAAGATGGTTGCTAAAGATAGTAAGATAGGGGCCAATGATAGCGGTGAAGTTGCTAAAGGTACTGAGATGATTTCCAAAGGTAGCATGATGTATGCCAAAGCTGTGTGTGGCATGGGAAAATATTACTAAGCAGCAGTAGAGTGGTATAGCAAAGGTATTGCATGCAATGGGATAGGGATTTCTAAGATTTTTGATAAAGACAGTATTTCATATAATGATTGATAACTATTCTGAAGGGTAATATTGACTTCTCCTACCAAGTGTACAGTAGAAGAGGAGTGAAGTACAAGTCTCAGTAGGTAGGAAATTATATACCTAAGTGATAGCTATAGAGACAGAAGGGATAGGATAGACACAGCAGACATGTAATAAGGATGTACTACATGTTACAAAACATAAGGCAAGGAAATTTACACACCAGCAAAGCTAGGTGGACATAGGATGGAACAGAATTCTTAAGCCTTTAGGTTGCCTAATGGGTCTCAGCAAGTTGCCAGAGCTGCATGCAGCACAGGAAAGTTGCCATAGGGTGGCCGCTAAGCAGCAATGAGCCTGCTGGAGCCCAGAATGGAACTGGAGATAGGGGTAATGCAGGAAAATAGACTCGGTAAGGGACAGAGAAGCTGAGGGGTAAGGATAATGATAGGAAAATACTTTCAGCTTGATACCTATATGACAATAGGGTCATGCAAGCCTATAAAGAGTTTGACTGTCACAGCACATGGCTCACAGAAGGTAGGTTGTCCAGTGATAGCATTAATTCCAGGAAGTTGGCTATTTGCCATCATGTGCTGTATGCAATCCATGCCTATATGTCCCATTCTTCAGTGAAGGAGGCTTATATCCTGTTACAATCTATGTACGCCCCTATTCATTTTCCTCCTGCTTATGTCATTATTACCTTATCGGCTGTACTCTTACATGGTCACATGACCTTGACTTTCTCTCACAGTCACTTGACTGTACGTTCATACTTTGTTCCATCTCATTCTATAATATTCTATTGACGTCATCATTCTATGATGTTCTCTTGACTCGTGCCTTCTATGATGTTCTGTCATATTCTATTGACTCACGTCGTTGTATACTGCATATGGTTACCAACTGTTTATATCTGTCTCTAGCCTGCCCTAAAGTCCTTACGTACTTTAGTATTTAAAGGCTCTCCTGTACCTGTAGATTCCTCACTTGAATCTTACTGGGTTTTACCTGGAACATCCTTCGCTAGAGCCTCTCAACTCTAGTCGTCATTGTGAAGTCGTCTTCTAAGTCTTAGCACTCCTAAGTCTTAGTCTGAACACGATTATATTCGACTTAGCCAGTTTCGTCTTGCGTCAAGCACGAACCTGTCTCAGTCGTCTGATAATGTCATAGTCTTTTCTACGTAAAGCGTTACTGCATTAATGACCGCTGTTCTCTTTTGAACCGTCATTCAACAAGCCCATCCCAGTCGTAACAAAAGATTCAAGTCTTTCACACGCCACACATCCGTGAGCGCCACAACACCAGATCCCCAGACACCACCGATAATCAGCCAGACTTGTCACGAAACAAACCCTGATTCTGCCACAACGCAGCCCAGACCAAAGCTTGACTAATACGTACAAGTACCGATACCAAAGACATCATGTCCGGATCATCAGCAGTAATGATCTCCCTCACCTGAGCTCAAGGCAGGGTTACCCATGCAATTCGATGGGACCCCAGCAGATGCTAAGAGATGGTTATACTCTGTAAAAACCTACTTCTCCATCAACAAATCATACTACAACACCGATGAAAAACAGATCGCCACCGCCCTCACCTACATGAAGAATGGGATGGCAGGAGCATGGGCATTGAACTTTTACTCTAAGGTATTCGAAGGAGGAGAAGCATGGGGAAAGTTCGAGGACTTTGAAAAACAGTTCAAAGCCTCATTCGTCACCGCCGACAAGAAAGTCAGCGCCATGACCAGAATTGGACACATTAGGCACACCGGGAGCCTTATGGAATATATAGCCGAATTCCGTACCCTCATGGCCGAATCGGCCCTCAAGGAGAGCACTGCTCTCATCTATTTCTTTGAGCAAGGGTTAAAGCCCGGTCTCCAACGCGCCATTTGTCAAATGGAGACTGTCCCTGTCACTATTGACTCTTACATATCTGCCGCCATAGTCCAGAACGCCAACTGGGAGCAGTACTCTGCAGTAAGGAAAGGAGAAGGGAACAGGAAGAAGAAGAACGGACATAAGTGCATCCCTAACTCTAAGAGATCCAACCCCGATGCCATGGAGGTCAATCGCCTTACTGACGCAGACCGCCACAAATATATGAAGAAAGGCCAGTGTTTCCACTGTGTCCAGACGGGACACCACACTAATAGGTGCCTGAGGAAGAAGGTCCCTGTTAGGAAGCAGGAGATCGAAGAAGAAGATACCGAAATGGAAGTAGAAGAAGCCAGGAGACTCGCTGAGGATTTTTAATTTGGGAAGCTATGTCGTCGACAGTAGACTTCCCCACTAGGCCCTTACGACTTGTACGCAAAGTAGGAGAAAGAAAGGAAATGCGCATCCCGATTACCCTTTTCTCCCGAGTTCGTAAAGATCCAGTCGACACCACAGCAGTCATCGATTCCAGAGCAGCTGGAACCTTCATATCTGATCAATTTGTTAAAGATCATCATATCCGCACCCATCCGTTGAAGAAACCCTTTGCTGTTACCACCGCTGATGGCAGTTACTCTAAAGGAGGGTTAATTTCCCGATACTGCATGCTCCATGTCAAGGTGGACGAACGCGTCATGTTTGGGAAATTCAATGTCACATGGCTGGGGCGACGAGATCAGATACTTCTCAGTATCCCTTGGTTAAAAGCCATGAACCCCACCATCGACTGGGCAGCCGAAACATTAAAACTCCCAGCTACAGAATGATCGAAGGAAGTCAAGAAAATCATCGACGATACTAGGAAGGGTAATAAACTTAAACCCTTCTTTTGCCCTGACACAACACCCAGATGGGCCCAATCTAGGCTTAAGAAAGCCGGACCAAGAGAAGAACCTTCTCTGAAGGGGGTCAAACCACAACCCATAATGGTGGACGAGACACCTAAAGGAGCACTCTTACCAAAACAGGAAGAAGTGTCGAGATCAGCATCGCCAATAGAAGAAGATGCAAAGCCCATGTCACCACAACCAAGGGTCGTCTTACCACCACCACCAAGACTGATATCGCCTATACTAAGGCCAAAGAAGAGGGTGATGGAGCTAGAAGAAGTATTCCGTCCGAAGCCTGTTGCCAAAGAGCAGAGGCCTATCGAAGAACAGAGGAAGAATAAGAGGAAGGCAGAGCTAGAAGAATCATTCCACCCAGCGCCTGCTGTCAAGGAACAGCGACTGATCGAAGAGCAGAAGAAAGGGAAGAGGAAGGCTGACCGGAGCGTTAGTACCGAAAGAAGAAATCCTATCCCACCTCCTTTCGCGTCAATCGAAGAAATTCCTGATGAAGAAGCAACACCAACCCCGGCTCTACTCCCCACCAATGATGACGATGAACCACCAAACTTTGATACTAAGGATGACGTTTGGATGGACACTCATGAAGAACTGGTCAGAAATGTCGCAGACTACCCTTTGGAAGAAGGAGAATTCTTAGCGGAATACACACTTAACGGTGAAACAGTCAGGATTATAGAAGACGTCTCCATGGATACCCCTCTTACACACGATGGTACCTCTTATGCTGAACAACATGCGACCCCCCTTAAATTCAGCAGTAAATCACAAGAGTTCACCACGGCGGAGAAGGAGGCAAAGAAGAAAAGCTTTGAAGAGCTTGTGCCAGCTTACCTCCACGACTTCGCCGACGTATTCGCCAAAGACAGTCTTAATCATTTACCACCCAAATGACCCGGAACTGATCACCGTATTGAGACGAAACCAGGGTATGTCCCTAGGGTCTCGAAAATCTACCCGCTATCACCAAAAGAACGAGACACCGTAAAAACCTTCATAGACGAGAACCTCGCTAAGGGATTTATCTCAGAATCGCAATCCCCACAGGCGAGTGGATTCTTCTTCATTGGAAAGAAGAGCGGAGACCTGAGGCCTACGCAAGATTACTGGTATATTAACGAATGGACCATAAAGAACGCCTACCCCCTTCCACTACCAACTTCACTTATTGCACAACTCCATAAAGCAAAGTACTTCACGAAAATGGATATTCGATCTGGGTATAATAATATCCAGATACACCCTGACGATAGATGGAAGGTGGCCTTCATGATGGAGTTCAGACTTTACGAGCCGAACATTATGTTCTTCGGTTTATGCAACTCACCGGCGACGTTCCAGGCATATATGAATCACACATTCCAACAAGAACTGAATGAAGGATGGCTGATAGTCTATATGGACGACCTCCTTATCTTCTCGAACGATCTCAAAGAACACTGCAAGAGAATGCGTCGCGTATTAGAGAAACTACGGAAGGAGACGCTGTTTTGCAAACCAGAGAAGTGCACCTTTGACGCCGAAGAAGTTGAGTACCTTGGTATGGTCATTCGCCCGGGACAAGTCACGTCAGATATTGAAAAAGTAGAAGGAATTCGAAAGTGGGAGGTGCTGAAGAACATATCAGAAGTCTGCTCATTCCTAGGATTCTGCAATTTCTACTGGTCGTTTGTTCCCCATTATTCCGATATTGCACGACCTCTGGTAGACCTCACGAAGAAGGACAATAAGTTCACTTGGACAGATAGAGAACAAAAGGCCTTCGACTCGCTAAAACATGCATTCACTACAAAACCAGTATTACGTAATCCAGATCCGACGAAGCAATTTTCCATTGCTACCGACGCATCACTCGTAGCCACAGGAGGGGTCCTCCTTCAGACGGATGAAAACGGTGTCTACCACCCCTGCGCATACCTCTAGCAATCTTTGAACCCTGCAGAACGAAATTACCAGATTTTTGATAGAGAATTACTCACGGTTATCAGGGCACTAGCGGAGTGGAGACACTACCTAGAAGGGAACCCCCATCCAGTCATCGTATTCACTGATCACAAGAATCTGCTCTATTTTAACATGGCCCAGAAACTGACACGTCGTCAGGCCCATTGGCAGATGTTCTTATCAGAATACGATTTGGAACTCCACCATGTTGCAGGAAGCAAGCTGGCTGCACCAGATGCCTTATCGCGCCGACCTGATCATGGAACAGGAAAGGACGATAACACAGATCAGGTCCTCCTCCCGGATTCTATGTTCGTGCGACTGTTAGACACAGACCTCACTGACACCCTTCGATCCTCTGACCCACTGGATGACCCAGTGTTTAAGGTTGCATCAGACGCCCTCGATGGTGTATGTCTACCACCAATGAAGTCAGCATTATCCGACTGGAGAATAGATAAGGATATCTTATATTACAAGGATCGCACGTATATCCCTCCAGTGCATTGTCCTGAGATCCTTGCACGATATCATGATCACCCTATGGCAGGTCACCTGGGCCATTTCAAAACTGAAGAACTTGTCAAACGCGAAGCCTGGTGGCCCGGAATGGGCTCCTACATTAGGAAGTAGGTAGACAGCTGTGCTCTATGCCAGCAGATGAAGGCGGATACTCACCCAGTCCGACTGCCTCTTACACCAATTTCCTCCTCTGCGACGTGCCCCTTTGCCCAACTTTCCATTGACCTCATCACTGACCTCCCGGTATCCGGGGGCTTTGACAGTATTATGGTCATGGTAGACCATGGGCTTACGAAGGGGGTAATTATTACTCCATGCAACAAAACAATCACATTGGAAGGAGTGGCAAAGTTATTTTTGAAACACGTCTACAGAAGATTTGGGCTCCACAACAAAATCATATTGGATCGAGGCCCACAATTCTTATCCCGATTCTCAAAGGAGCTGGCCAGACTCCTAGAATATGATATCGCACCGTCTACCGCATACCACCCTCAGACAGACGGTCAGACAGAATGTCTCAATCAAGAACTCAAGACATATCTCCGGATATACTGCCCAAATAACCCCGAAGATTGGGTAGAACATCTACCAATCGCAGAATTTGTGCATAACCACCAAAAGCACGATGCAAGGAACGCATCACCGTTCTTCCTGATGATGGGATATGAGCCAAGAGCCATCCCACATCTGATCCCCGACTCCACCGTGCTGACAGCCGAAGAACGAGTCCGCATGCTACAGAAGATCAGAGAAGAAGCAATCTCATGTCATAACCTAGCCATGCAGAAGATGGCAGAACGATCATATGGGCAGAAGTACACCCCATGGAAGATAGGAGATAAGGTTTGGCTATTGGCAGAGAATTTATGCCTGAAATTACCTTCAAAGAAGCTCGCACCAAAGTGATATGGACCATTCCCGATCATCGCAGTCTTATCACCTATCACTTTCAAATTAGAGCTTCTGAAACAGTGGAAGATCCACAACACATTCCATGCTTCCCAGCTATCGTCCTATAGTGAAAATGACGTCCACAGCCCGAACTTCCTAGAACCTGCACCTGACGTCATCGAAGAAGAAGAAGAATATGAAGTAGAAGCGATATTATCTCATAAAGGGAATGGCAAATGCCAAAGATACTTGGTAACATGGAAGGGGTACTCATCAGCTGATAATGAGTGGCTACCGGAAGCTAACCTGGAGAATGCCGAGCGGATCCTGAAAGCATATAAAAGGCGACACAACTTGTGAAGTGGCCCTCCAACCCGAACTACTATCATCTCTCGCCTCTAACGCTTTTCAGAATTTAACTATATGCCTTCCGCCGTCTACATCCCATCGACCCCAGCTTCACCTAATGCCTCCACGTCAGAAATCACAGAATCGTCCATCTCCCAGTTCACCGACACTACAGATGCCCTCGTCACCCCAGTCCGCCACTGTTCCCCCATCGCTCACGATTACGCTCATCCCATTGCCGTCATCACCACCCCTGCAGAAGACCATGCCTGCGACACCAACGCTGAGCGGTTCACCCGCTATCTCGACGACCTTGAAGAATACACCTTCATCAAAGCCATGCTCATGTGCGAGGAGTACGCCATTGAGGTCGACAACATTATCATCAGGAGAGACGCCTTTGCAGCCTCTCTCGTCATCCATATCATCCGTAATGCCATCCTCATGGAGCAATGGGCACGAAGAGTCGCCAAACCAGAAATTCGCATCAGCCTTATGCACTTGCAGAAACGCATTAGGGCTCATGCTCTACATCTGCTGCCTCGTGGCTTTGAGGAAGACCTTAGAGAAGGTATACAAGTTGTTAACGAAAGATCAGCAGGAGTTCTTAGACCACATAGTCCGGATATGGCGGTCGAATCAAGCCGCATTGCTCTCACAGATACCACTTTCCCTGCAAATCCTTGTTCTACTATCAGCAACCTTGTGGGTCTGTTGGCCGCCATTCAGAGTGCCACAGAAACAACCTCCGCCATCGTCACTAGCATCCAAGAAACAGTCGAAACCTCTCATGAGGCACGAGATGCTATTAATGATGTAGTAAACGTTTTGAGAGAGCAGATGCCTCCTACCCCGCCACCAAGGACTGTAAACCCTATCGACACTATCCTTCAGAAGCAGACCACGTCACTCAACTATCACTCACGATCCACCGCTCCATCCCCAGAAGTTGTAAAGACCTGGACAGAAGAACATCCAGCAGGACTGTACTTGCCTGCCCCTATATCCCTGACTCTGCCACCCGTAGTGGTGGAACTGCCTGAATTCATCCCCATAGCAATGCTAGGGGCCACATCACCATCGTCGCGCAGTGAGCTCATAGCTGCCGCTGAGAAAGAAGAAGAAGAGGTACAACCAGTACCTGAACCACGTGATAAAGGGAAACACCCCTTTCGAACCATCATCCCGTATGACACGCATCCGATTAAGAAAACTAAAGCAGCGGGAAAGAGATGCCGCTCGCAAAGTCAAGACCCTGCTTATGGTCATGTTGCTGTCGCCCCTCCTCTACGCTCATCCACTTCCAACCCTGACACAAACCATACTTGTCGCGTCTGTCAAGGTGTCAGTCATCGACACAAGAACTGCGAGGAATATCACTGTGTGTATTGCCACACCATCGCCCCCAGACATTTGTCCATTTATTGTCCCTTGCTGAAAGGCAAGGATGTCAGATTCCCTTATAAAGACTTCCACCACCCTGACTTCTACACTGCACTCGCCGCTCTCAAGTTAGAAGAAGATGAGAAGTACGCGCACCACTGTCAGGAGCAGGACAAAGCCCGTGCTATCGAAAATGACTTCGATGAAGATGGTCATTTCATTTCTGATGACCCTATCTACTGGGCCAATCAAGATGAGTGAAGAACGGTGTCTTCACCTTAACAACGGGGGTAATGTTACAATCTATGTACGCCCCTATTCATTTTCCTCCTGCTTATGTCATTATTACCTTATCGGCTGTACTCTTACATGGTCACATGACCTTGACT
>MU172947.1:139778-203213 GCA_016695475.1 Suillus decipiens
GCCAGAAGGGAGAGTAAGTCAGAATGAGTCGTGTATGAACGTACGGTCAAGTGACCGTGGGTGAAAGTGATATACAAGGAAATGATGACATAAGCAAGAAAAGAGGTGTAAGTAAGAAGAAAGAAAAGGGGGCGTACAACGATTGTAACAGTAAGCAGAGGCCAGATAGGATGGGTATCTGCTTTCATTTGCTGGCAAAGGGCGCAACCCTCAACATACTTCTGAATATAGGCCCCCATAGAGGGCCACCAAGCTTCATGCTTGGTGAGTTCTTCAGTCTTAAAACAGCCTGGGTGGCCAGCAGAGGGATGATCATGATAGTGGGAGAGAATGGCAGGTCATTGAGCCAGGGGAATGTAAGCTCAGTTATGGAAGTAAAGCATACTGTTGTCAATCTTCTAGTCAGATAAAGCAGATTTCATAGGAGGAAGACAGACCCCATCTAGGACATCTGACACTGTTTTGAAAACTGGATTATCAAGAGGGTCAGAGCTAGATAGTATGTTAAGTAGATCTATACTGATGAGTTGGACAAATAAGGAATCAGGAAGAAGAACGGTATCTTCATTATCATGACAGCCATTATCATGATCAGGGCAATGAGAGAGGGCATCAGGGACTGCTAGTTTGGTGCCAGTGATGTGGTGGAGTTCAATATTGAAAGTGGACAAAATCAGTTGCCAGCAGGCCTGGTGACATGTGAGTTTCTGGGCTGTCTGGAAGCACAGTAGGTTCTTGTGATCTGTTAAAGACGTGCTCAGAGGGTTAATAGATCATAAAGGGCTTTGGCCTCAGCTCATATGCTGTGCCCCTTACCTGAGTATTGCCCCTTAACTTCGGATGAAGTCCCAAAGAGAGTTCTGGTGAAGTCTGGATGTAGTCCAGAATGAACTCTAGGGTAGGATAGCTCAATAGAGCTCTGAAGGACTTCTGGATGAGCACGGGAATGCACCAGGAATATTTCTGGATGTTAGAGGATGATGACAAGACTACTTGGACGAAGTCCAGAGTAGAACAGTGAAGGATGTTACAATAGGATGAAGGATAGAATAGGACAGGACCATAGGACCAAGGGTCTGAAGGTCTGAAGGTACGAGGATCCGAAGGTGGTCCAGACATCCGAAGGTACAAATGTCCAAAAGTAGGAGTAGCGGAGTGTCGGATGGATGACAGATGGATAGACAGATGGACAGATGGATAGACAGATGGATGGATGGATGGATGGATGGACAGATGGGTAGATGGATGGATGGATAGACAGATAGATGGACAGATAGATGGATGGACGGATGGATGGATGGACAGATAGATGGATAGATGTATGGATGGAGGGATGGTATAACTGCTATAGAGGAGTAGGTCCGGTGTGCCAGTCAAACTCGCAATAGGCTTGTATGACCCTATTTCATATAGGTATCAAGCCCAAAGTATTTTCCTATCATTATCCATACCCCTCAGCCTCTCCATCCTTTACCCAGCTCATTTTACCTGCATTACCCCTATCTCCAGCTCTGTTCCGAGCTCCAGCAGCCTCACTGCAGCTTAGCAGCCACCCTATGGCAAACTTCCCGTGACTTGCCGAGACCCATTAGGCAACATACAGGCTCAAGAATTCTGTTCCATCCTATGTCCACCTAGCCGTGCCGGTATGTAAATTTCCTTGCCTTATGTTTTGTAACATGTAGTACACCCTTATTACATGTCCACTGCATGGTTTTCCTATCCCTTCTGTCTCCGTTGCTATTACTTAGGTATATAAATTCCTACCTACCGAAACTAATACTTCACTACCCTTCTACTGTATACTCAGTAGGAGAAGTCACTATTACCTTTCAGTATAGTTATCAATCCTTATACAAAAATACAATCTTTATCAAAAATCATAGTAAAATCCTTATCCTGCTGCACGCAATACCTTTGCTATACTGCTCTACTGCTGCTTAGTAATATTTTCCCATGCCACGCGCACCTTTGGTTCAATCATGCTACCCTCGGAAACCATCTCGGCAACTTTGGCAACTTTCTTACTATCATCAGCCCCTATCATGCTATATTAAGCAACTTGGCATATATCCAACTAGCATCCCCCTTGGGTCGAATGCTCTTGCACAGCAAGTATAGCAGCTAGGCAAGCTTTCGACATATACTAGCTTAGGTGGTAGTCTGCTATCAGCCTAGCTAGATTGTAGTCTTTACACTGCTATCTTCACTAAGCATCAGTATTCATCGGTATCATCAGTTTCATCATCATCATGCTATTGCTCTTCGCTGTCCCTCGGCATACGGCACTATCACAGTTATCACTACATGCTATCATAGCACTTGTCATTAGCACTCCTCACAGTATCTTCAGTAACACCGGCATCAACAGTACCTATCCTTCACAAGATGCTTAACGTTGGCATCCACGGAACCTGTAGCGCTATCAGCAGCAATGCTACCACTAGCATCGGCATCACTTTATAGGAGTATCTCACATCACATATCAGCATTTGACAAAGTATATTCACCAGCAACCCCTTGGGTCGAACATTCTTGCCTCGCAAGTATAGCAGCTAGGTAGACTTTTGACATATACTAGCTTAGGTGGTAGTCCGCTATCAACCTAACTAGATTGTAGTCTTTACATTGCCTCGCTCGCCCCATTCGCCTTGCTCCCCCAAGAAGCAGTCCTTTGGCCCTGCTTCAGTAAGTCTTATTTATGTGTCCAGAACTCAGGAGTAGGCTGACGCTCCATCAGCGCACTGCTGGCAGTCATCTTGGTGCTTCAGTAAGTCTCCCCCACTTATTCTAAACTCACACTCATTCTTGGAATTTGGCAGCCCACCTCCGGCAGTGGTCTGGAGGTTGCTGAGCCCCCTCAGGAAGTCATCCAGATGTTGCAGAAGCCCCCCAGGCCATGTCCACACCACCTGTAGAGGCTCTGGCAGTTGATGGGGTTGACATTTTGATTCCCAGACCAGTGAGTACCTTGTTTTTTCAGTGTTTCACACAACTCATGGGACTTTCAGAAAAATCCCTGCTATGCATGCACCTCATGTGAGTGGCCCTGCACCACTTGCAGGGACAAGAGGACAGGTATCCCATGTATGTTCTGTGTGTATTGCACCACCAAGAAGATCAAGTGTACCCCGGCAAACATGGGAACCCCACCTAAATGGTCCAGACATTGGTCATCCACTTGCCGGACCAGGTCCAGGACTCCCTCCACTGCCAGGACTCCCTCCACTGCCAAGACTCCCTCTGCTGCTCCAACCCCCTCTACTGCTTCCACCAATCTTCCAGCCACTCCTGCAACCGCTCCCACCAATCCTCTGCCTGCCACCCAGTCAAGGGCGCACACAAGGAGCCAGTCTCGTGGTGTATCTGGCACTCTGGCAGTGCCTGCCCTGCAAACACCAAGGGCACCCAGACCTTCTCACAGCAGGACCATCACTGCCATCCTGGTGCCTGCAACTGCGCCTCCAGTAACCGGTAAGTGACATCAATATTGTCAGCTCATTGCCTCTAATTTTAATGATAGAAACTCCATCATCTACCTCCAGAGTTCCTCAGACAGCACAAGACATGTCCATGGCAACTGCGCCTCCTCCAGCTGGTAAGTCACATTAATATTTTGAGCTCATCCAATTTTAATTTTCAATGGTAGCAACAGCATCATCGACCTCCAGAGTGCCTTGAGCAGTGCTAGACTTGCCCACGCCGGACCTCCATTCCATGTCCATCGCCATCCAGGATGGTGCAGCCAGAATCGCCCTCCTTGAGGCTCGTATGGCAGAGCAGGAAGGTAAGATTGATACCCTGCAGCGCCTCCATGAGAGCCTCCACCATAAAATTGTTGCCTGGCACCCATCATTCCCCCTCCCTCCCTCCCCATCCAATGAAAGCTTGTTGCTACATCAAGCCATCCAGCCATCCATGTCACCTCTGGTATCAGCCCTCCCTCCCCTGATTGATCTGTCCATGACCAGGATTGAACCCTCATTCCCAAAATTGTGGGACGTTGCTGCCATAGAAGGTCTGATGTTTGGACCCACTGAAGTTCAGTCAGAGGGACATGAAACATCCGGTGCTGGTGTTCAGCTTGAGGACCCCCAACCATCCAGCAACATGGTGGACCCAGGTGATCTGGTGTGACAGTCTAGCTGGCGCTAGCCTTGCATGAGTCCATTTCCATTATTGTCTAGCCCCTATACCATATAGCACAACCATCCCTAACCCTAGTGCTATTGATATATACAGTTACTGAGGTTACCACACCCTTGCCAGACTACCATACCGCAGTACTGAGACACATTTCATGAGCTGATGCCCATCGAATGCCCATGCCATGCCAACTAGTTCCATTTGGTGTGTAGTACATTCCCATTTACCGCTGCTGATCCCATGGCAAGCTTTATTACATATAGAATGTGTGCCGCAGCACATACAGCACTATTACATATTGCTAGGGCTAAGTCTTGCATACTTGCTACTACTCTCACCTATCGATTCCGTGTACTTATGATGTATGATAAAAGACTGCTGACTTCTCCTCCGTTTGAGACTCCCCTTCTACCATACAGCAGCAGGAGTAGTCACTTACAATCATTTTTTTTATCATATCATTCATTAGACAGGATTCCTGTACCGCTACCGCTCTCACTATACGCAATTATATTTTCTTTGAAATCCAAATATCTCTAAAGGATCCTTTGACAATCTTTGCTCTCAACACTTCCCTTACTGCTATCTTCACTGAGCACTGGCATTCATCGGTATCATCAGTTTCATCACTATCACGCTATCACTCTTCGCTGACCCTTGGCATACTGCGCTATCACGGTTACCAGCATATGCTATCACCATGCTCATCATTAGTGATCCTCATGGTATCATCGGTATCACTGGTACAATCTGTATCTATCTTTCATGCGGTACTTAGCATTGGCATCCACAGAATACGTAGCACTATCAGCAGTAACGCTACCGCTAGCATCAGGTTCGCTTTATAAGAGTATCACACATCTTATAGCAGTGTTTGACAAAGTATATTAACCTGCAACCCCTTGGGTCGAACATTCTTGCCTTGCGAGTATAGCAGCTAGGTAGACTTTGACATATACTAGCCTAGGTAGTAGTTCGCTATCATACTAGCTAGATTGTAGTCTTTACACTGGCCAACCTTGTCCCAGAATATAATTCTGATGACATGGATATTGAGGGGTGAAGATTGAGGATTCTGGTGAGGTTAACATGGGCACTTAATTCAATAGCTGTTCATAGATGTATCACTTTTTTGAATCAATGATGTTTTTGCCTTCACTTACAACTACATGAAACATTCTCTAAGTTTGCCAAGTAAAGAGTACCAAGCACTAAGTACTGAACACCAAGTACCAAACACCAAGTACTGAGTGCCAAATGCCAAGTGCCAAGCACCGAGCACCAAGTGAATACCAAGTTCCAAATACCAAGTACAGACTGCCTACCAAGTGCTGATTGCCAGCACTCAGTAGACACACGGTACTCAGTACTAAGTACTTGGTGCTCAGTGCTCGGCACTCAGTATTCCGCACTTGGTACTTGATGTTCAGTATTTGGTGTTAGGTGCTTAGTGCTCAGTGCTCAGTGCTCAGTACTCGGTGCTCAGTGCTCAGTACTCAGTGCTCAGTGCTTGGTACTTGGTGTTTGGCACTCAGTGCTTGGTACTCAGC
Organism: Suillus decipiens; assembly: GCA_016695475.1. Taxonomy (NCBI): domain Eukaryota; kingdom Fungi; phylum Basidiomycota; class Agaricomycetes; order Boletales; family Suillaceae; genus Suillus; species Suillus decipiens. The sequence goes on from MU172947.1 coordinate 145,475, forward strand.
ACTTGGTGCTCAGCACTCAGCACTCAGTGCTCAGTGCTCAGTGCTCAGTGCTCAGTGCTCAGTGCTCAGTGCTCAGTGCTCAGTGCTCAGTGCTCAGTACTTGGTACTTGGTGCTCAGCACTCGGTGCTTGGTGCTTGGCACTCAGTGCTCAGCACTCAGCACTCAGTGCTTGGTGCTTGGCACTCAGTGCTCAGCACTCAGCACTTGGTGCTCAGTACTCAGTACTTGGTGCTCAGTGCTCAGTACTTGGTGCTTGGTGCTTAGTGCTCAGTGCTTGGTGCTCGGTACTTGGCACTTGGTACTCAGCACTTGGTATTTGGCACTTGGTACTTGGTGTTCGGTACTTGGTGTTCGGTGCTTGGCACTCAGTACTTGGTACTTGGCACTTGGTACTGGTTAGCACTCAGGGAATGTTTCATGCAGTTGTAATATAGTGGGCATGTACCCTGCATATATATCTCCATGTCACCATACCAATCTATGTAATACAGCCCACCTCGGCCCCCCCATGTATTAGATACAACCTTTGGGCCAACCCATATATGTCACATACATGCACGTCAGCCCACCCGTCTATGTAGTACACCCCACCTCAGCCCACTTGTCTATGTAATACACCCTACCTCAGCCCACCCATCTATGTAATACACCCCACCTCAGCCCACCTGTCTATGTAATACACCCTACCTCGGCCCACCCATCTATGTAATACACCCTACCTCAGCCTACCTGTCTATCTAATACACCCTACCTTGGCCCACCTGTCTATCTAATATACTTGCACATTGGCCCACCTGACTATGTAATGCAACCCCTGCTGGCCCATCAGTCTATATAATACACTCCACCTCAGCCCACCTGTCTATGTAATATACCCCTGTTGGCCCACCTATCTATATCAATATTATTTGCTCACATCTCTCTTCAGCTAATACCTCCTCTACATATTACCCAGATGGGCCCACCCATCTCCATCAGTAATGATGTTCCCCCTGGCCCACCTGTTCCCATTGGAAATCATGTTTCCCTCAGCCCACCCATCTTTCTTGGAAATAAAATCCCCCCAGCCCACCTGTCATCATCAAAAATAATATTCACTCCGGCCCATCTGTTGACATCAAGGATATACATGACCTCAGCCCATTGTCCACCAGCCCATCTTTGACAGGATATTATGTGGGTTGGGTGACCCATATAGTATAGAGTTTGTCACTGAAGGGGCTCTATGGACACAGATTGGAGCAGATATGGACATGGATTGGATATGGATTGGATGAGTGTCTTGGAGCAGATATGGATTGGATGAGTGTCTCAGATTGGATATGGATCAGATGAGTGTATTGGATTGGATATGTGGGCTGGATTGAGTGGGGATTGGATGGATGTGGATTTGAGCAGGATGTTATAGTGGAAGTGGAGTGTAGAATCTGGTATATGACAAGAATGAGAAACAATGACTAAGTATTAGCTCAAAAGACTGCCAAACACTATTCAGTGGGGAGAGGTATTTAATATGATGATTTAGATGGAGAGTCAAAGGGAAACATGTCTAAGGTGTGCAACAAGGAGTGATTGTGTATGTAAATAAAGGTATGAGTACATACAATAGTGATGTCGATAGTCATATCTTGATATTGATCAATGCCCCGCCACATATGCAGAGCTACAAGCCATGCACAATATACCATATCAGAGGGCTATCAGGTCCTTGATGTATGCTGTGACCAGCATGAGACCAGACATTGCTTTTGCAATGGCAACCCTCTTCCAGTTCATGCAGAACCCAGGAAGGCCCCATTGGGAGGCAGCCAAGAGAGCACTGCATTATCTGAAGGCAATGGAGGACTATGAACTCACCCTAGGCTCCACTGATACAGGAATTGAAGCATTTGTTGATGCTGATTGGGTGTCTCAACCACACAGACACTCCATGAGCAGGTATGTGGTGCTACTGAATGGAGGCCCAGTGGTGTGGAGCACGCAAAAACAGCCTATTATTGCACTATCCACAGCAGAAGCTGAGTACATAGCTCTGACCAGCATCACCAGAAAAGTACTTTACCTGCAACTACTGCTCAAGGAGCTGTATGTACCACTCAACCTCCCCACACCCATCTTCTGTGATAACCAAGCCACCATTGCCCTAGCCTCCACTGGAAAGTTCCAATCATGAACCAGACACATCGATTTGCATTACTGCTTCATCCACAACCATATCAGGAATGGCACCTTTGAGCTCCTCTACTGCCCAACCAATGACAACATCACTGATGCATTTATGAAGCCACTTGCCTGTCCTTGACTCCAGAAACTGCAAAGTCATATGAGAGTGGCATGCTCTTGAGGGGGAGTGTTGAAGTCCAACTCCAACACACCAAACAAAGCAGAGAAGGAGATGTCCAAAGAACCCGAGAAGCAAGGCATGAGGTAGAGAAGCTGAACAATGTGGTTCGAGTGCAAGCCTGATTAGGAAAAGAGTGTGCACAACACTGACATCAGCCAACCCCTGCAATATATGTCAACAAATTATGTCTAAACTTTTTGTATATTCCACTTACTATAAAATCCAGTGCAGTAGCATAGAAACATCTCAGTTCCAAGAAACTGAAATGTAAGTTTGTAGATTCTTGTACCATCAGTGTTAACTGATGGGACCGATAGCATACCTTGTGTTTCTAGGTATTACACATGTTAATAGAATTCTTCTCCAAGAAACTGAGATCATACCTTGTGTTTCTAGCTCCCTCTCTCCCCATTTGCTCATCTGTCATCAAGACAACTCCTATTACTCCAATACAATCCTGTTAGTAGAAGAGTTGCATCAAAGATCCATGAGCTTGTAGATTTCTACAGGCACCATAAGATCACAGCATGGTAACAGCATCACTGCAAACACATTGAAAAGGAAAACCCCATGCCAGACATTACATGTCATCCCATCTAAGTCTTTTGCTGAATAATGAAATAGTCTAGATGGCAAGAAGGGTCATTTCTGGGACTGATTTGTCTTCCAATCTCAGATATTCCATTTTCTGAACACTCAGTCTATGATGGAAGGGAAGCAAACAACTATAAGTACTAGGTGTCACAATCATGTGAAGACAGATATGCTTACATTCATACACCACACCTCAGTGTGCCCTTCTTCATCATTCTGAATCCACATAGCCAGACTCTGCGTGTATCTCCATCATGTCTACAAACAGCACTAATCCTTCAGTAGCTAAAGCTGAATTGCAAGGACTTGAACTCACAGAACACCACTTTGGTCCCTTACTTCACCCAGCTCATGCCACACAAACTGCATAGACCAATTATTCTACCAATTGCCTCCAGACACATAAAAAGTCCTATACAGTTGTCTCTGTGTCACACCAGGGCTCTGAGGATGGCTCTGAAGAAGACTCTGAGGAAGATGAGTATGACAAGTACTCTGATAAAGCTTGGCTTTTCAACAGCATGAAAGGTTGTGTTTCTCAGATTGAGGAGGAAATGGACTTGGAGGATGGCACCCTCCAAAAATGTATTATGATTTTATCCAATGAAACGGAGCTTGATGATGAAAAAGTGCATACAGCTTGTTGATGTATTCCATTGCTGACATCTATTGTAATTGACAGCCATGCTCCACTGATCATATAGTCCAGATCTACTCACCCACTGCACCAATGTATATTGATGTGCATTTCCAATACTACTGCCACTCATGTTGGTCAGAGGTTGAGTGGTTTTACTCTCTTGGGTATAAGATCCATTGTTGCCCATCTGCAACAGCAAGCAATGCACTCTCTATCAAACAGGGGCTCAAGGTGGGGTATCCTGCAGATGTGCACACATGCAATAGGTGGCAGACCTTGTGCTGGGGTTACTATGATGACTCTGACAGAAATTACAGTAAAAATTGGCAGTGCATTGAGTGTGGACAAGTGGAGTTGCACGAGGAAGGAGTTGTGGACATTCACAAGGCATTGTTCGGAGAATTGGAAAAGCCTACTGAAATGGACTCAGAGGCCATGCTTGCATATTGAAGATCACTCATAAGGGGCATATGACTGCTTCTCAATGCTGTTGGTATTTCATACAACATTGCATGTACTGATGATGAAAGGGATGGCAGACCATATGAGTTGATGCTTGAGGGGCTGAGTGATAAATGGGTCAGGCAAGGGATATGGAATGCATGTGGCCTCTGACTTGCTAGAGATGCAGAGAAAGAGTGGAAAGGTGCCTAGCAATGACAGGAAGAAGCAAAGGGTTATGATGAGTCTGAGAATGACGACAATTATGATGATGACTATGGCTTCTATGGATCATAGATGGGTAGGAGGTGAGTGTGAGGAAATTGAGGATGATGATTTGTCTACTGGCTAGTGCTGTCTGAAAGCGGTTGCCTCCTAATGAACAATGAGTACCAGTCACCTGTGACTCCCACATATTGCATCTAATTAGATGTGATAATAGATAGGGCTAGCACATCTAAAATGACAGAGTTCCAGCATTTGCAAGCCTCCTTCAATAACTCTTGGATAAAGAGTGACTTATAATAACAGCAGCTCTAGGTGGGATGTTGGTGTTAACATTCCTGGCTTTTGCTATCATGTGCCCATTGTGTTGTTCCTGGCTTTGGCTATCATGCACCCACCATGTGAACCTTTGTGCTCGCTGTCATACATGATGAGCTCCTTAAATCATGCATATCAGAGGCACGTTTTTACAGTAAGCATAAGCAAAGTGCATTCCAACAATATGATGAGTAAACTAGACTATTCTTCCACCTCACCACTGTCAAGAACCTCAAGCTGCGAGAAGTCATCAGTGATGAGGATGATGTCCTGCAAACTTCTCAAGGTTTCTTTGGCCACCTCCTCTGCCACCTCTTCTTCATCTAGTTCCTCCTGGGTATCTGCACCTACAGGAGATGAGGGGACATGCATAGTGAGGGCAGCAAACATACTGGCAGGAACACGGGGATCTGGCAAGCTGGCACTGTCTCCAGCACCCATGCAAGCACTTACACCAGGTACTAATGTACCTGTGGAACCAGGGAGCTTTGAAATATCATGAAGCCGGTTTAGATGACAGAAGTTGAACTAGCCTTGAACATTCTGATGTATAGCAATTTGATGGGCAAGGGCTGGGTTATCAACCATTATTTGATCTTCGCACTCCCGCAGATACTTATCTTTGTCTCATATATAAGTCACTAGACAGTGAACCTCAATGTTGAGATGACAAATCTCCTTGCATGCTCAACACATCTTAAAATAAAGATCCATTGTGCTCTGAGCTGCTGGTGAAGACCAAGGTAATTGAGAAATATCAAAGTGTGTGTTCCACAGCAGGTTGAAGTCGGCAAGAAAGGCATACTTGACAACCTCCTCCCACTTGAGCATTTGCCAGGGAGGGTACACTGTGCTGGCAAGGTTATTGTATGTGTTGAGGGCAGATCTGATGGTGGCAGAATGTGTCTGCAAAGCCCTTGTAATGTGTTTTCATAGTTTGTAACCTTGAACATGAGTAGAATTAGCTAAAACAAGTCAAGCTTGACTTGAACACACCTGTCCCTGCCCTGTTCATCTTTGCAAGTTCAAAAATACGAGCAATGACCAATCCTTCTAGATGGTCCAGTGCACATTGATACTTCCTATTAGCCATAAGTCTCCCTGCCTTCTGCCACTCTCCATCTTCTGGAACCCAGTGATTGATGATCCTGAGATTGTGTTCTAGTGCTTGAACCAACCTCAAATTTCTCTCATAGTCCTCAAGAGCATGGTGCCATGTGTTCTCAGATATATGTGTATTACTAATGTTTGCATCATATGATAGAGGATTGTGCTGAGACTGTGTTCAAAACATGTTCATTGCTGCATCGAGAGCAATCCTGTTTAAGGGAGGTATCAGTAGCTACAAAATATGTATACCAAAAGTAAAACTTACTGGCTCGCCCTGAGATTCACTAATCTTTGCCAGTACTCCATGTGAAGCATCTCATCTTCAGGCTCTCATGTTAGACCCTTAAGGTAGACTTTCTCATCTTCAAGCCAATGTTCAAAAATGCTCTCATCCTCAACTCCCAGATCTTCCATAACCTTTGGTAGAATAGCCTTGCCATCTGCCAGCATATTGAGAGCTTGCTTATAGTTGCTGTGTAAGAAATTTGCTAGCCATCAAATAATTACATCAGCAAGTGCTCATGTATAATAAAAGACCAACTTACAAAGATTGCCATAGACCTCAAACTTGTCATTATGCTCAAAGTATGAGAATGTTCACTCACAAGTCTTCAGGTCTTCAATTCCAAGGCCCTTGATGTAAGTCATCAAAGAAAAGAGCTGACATAACTGCCTGTGTGCATGTCTGTGAAATGTGCCAACAAGGAGGGTATGATGTAATGAGCACGCAAGGGGTCCAAGAAGGCTATTGTCAAGAGTAGCCTGGAACTGATAGCTGATATCATAACCACCACCCAAACGGTCACCAAATGCATCCAGCAATTTGGCAACAACAGCTAGGGGGTATTTTGTGCTATAAGAACACACCTGTCAGGAATATTAAGTGAAAGTATATATTACTCACAGCTCCCCACTCTGCACCATGTCCATTGTGCCAGTCAAACTTGCTATAGGCTTGTATGACCCTATTTCATATAGGTATCAAGCCCAAAGTATTTTCCTATCATTATCCATACCCCTCAGCCTCTCCGTCCCTTACCAAGCCCATTTTACCTGCATTACCCCTATCTCTGGCTCTGTTCCGAGCTCCAGCAGCCTCACTGCAGCTTAGCAGCCACCCTATGGCAACTTTCCTGTGCCACACACAGCTCCCATGACTTGCCAAGACCCATTAGGCAACCTAAAGGCTCAAGAATTCTGTTCCATCCAATATCCACCTAGCCGTGCTGGTATGTAAATTTCCTTGCCTTATGTTTTGTAACATGTAGTACATCCTTATTACATGTCTACTATGCAGTTTCCTATCCCTTCCATCTCCGTAGCTATTACTTAGGTATATAATTTCCTACCTACTGAGACTCATACTTCACTACCCTTCTACTATATACTCAGTAGGAGAAGTCACTATTACCTTTTGGTATAGTTATCAATCCTTATACAAAATAACAATCATTATCAAAAATCATAATAAATCCTTATCCTGCTGCATGCAATACCTTCGCTATACTGCTATACTGCTCTACTGCTGCTTAGTAATATTTTCCCACACCATGCGCAGCTTCGGCATACATCACACTACCCTCGGAGGCCATCTCAGCAACTTCAGCAACTTTCTTGCTATCATCGGCCCCTATCACACTATATTAGGCAACTTGGGCTATATTCAATTAGCATCCCCCTCAGGTTGAACATTCTTGCACTGCAAGTATAGCAGCTAGGCAAGCACTCAACATATACTAGTCTAGGTGTTAGTCCACTATCACTCTAGCTAGATTGTAGTCTTTACAATGGTCCGAAAGCAAGCTCAAAAATTGATTGTCCGAGGGCTGGGTATGTGACAGTAGTGTCCATGAGTGCTGTCTGACATCTTTGCAGTTGCAGTGACTGGCAAGAAAGACATCATGATGAATTACAATAATTACAATACAGCAATTATTGAAACTTGTGCAGTCAAACTAGTAGGATGGCCCCAGGGTGTCAAATTTATCAGTCCTTCAAACATCAGGACAGTCAGTGAAATTCGCAAGCTCTGTGATGCACTCAAGGCCCAAACATGTTACTGGGCTGCCCTCACTCCAGCAAAAGTCAAGGTTCACACTGCTGAACTTGATGCACGCTGTTCGGCAGGGCAAGTTGTCCAGCAGCCACATAAGAAGTGATCCGATGCTGGAACTGCTCACAAGTGCAAGGCTCCACCCACCACAGGACAGGCAAACAGAGAGAACAGAAGGCTGTCAAAGAAGGTGAAAAAGAACAGTAGTGCGCAGCATCGTGAGGCTCCTAAAAGTGCAGAGTTCATCGAGTCATCTGATGAGGAAGAGGATGAGGGCAAGTAGTATACCCTGCTGCTCTTTTATGTATATTCTGAGGATCTGTACATACCTGAAAGATTAGTAGCTGTCACTGTGTCAAAACGCGCCACCAATGTGTAAAAATGCGCCTCTGATATGCATGATTTAAGGAGCTCGTCGTGTATGACGGCGAGCACGAAGGTTCACACGGCGGGCGCATGATAGCCGAAGCCAGGAACGTTAACGCCGACGTCCCACCTAGAGCTGCTGTTATTATAAGTCACTCTTTATCCAAGAGTTATTGAAGGAGGCTTGCAAACGCTGGAACTCTGTCATTTTAGACGTGCTAGCCCTATCTATTATCACGTCTAATTAGACGCAATACGTGGGAGTCACAGGTGGTACCAGTGTACTAATAATTAATATTTCCAGTGGTGTTGATACGTACATACCACCTGTCGTAATTCTTAAGTATTTTTTTCTTGTTCGTCGACGTCCGGCAGCGATTAGATGAACCTAGTGGCGATCACATATGATGACCGATAGCAAAGAGCTTGCATATGTTGTACAATGTATATGCTGCAACCTTAACGGACATTTTTGTCTATGGAAAAACAAGGATAGCATCACTAGAACCCAAAGTGAAAGTGTGAATGAGTCAAGTCTGTTTGTGCGAGACTAGTGGCAGTATAGGAGAATATATCAAATCATGTGGACGGACCGTCACAGAGTTAGACATCCAATCAATGACATCGCCCTATTGCTCACGCAAATGGTCCCAAGATCAATCAAGTCCATATCTGCGATGACTACAAGCAAATATCAGATCATTCAAACGTTCAATCCAATCCAGAGCTTGGCATGTGGCATCAAAAAAGGACAGTTTGATACATGGAGAGGCGACGGGGTATTTTAGATGCGTATGAAATCATCGCAGACTAATGATGTCCATCTTGGTATTCAGGAGACAGACAACCAATGAAGAGCCAGAAGCGAGTCCAGAGTCCAGCCTGTCGTATCATTACGTCAGGGCGTGAGGGTGTTGAAGTCGCGGTATTATCACCAACAGCAGGTGTGGTCAACGAATTAGAGACAGCTGCCTGTGGTTGCGAAGACGGTCTGGCAACATTCAAGTTGGGCTTGGCAGGCTGTGAGCTGCCCGCAGTAGAGTTATTTGAGTACAATGCTTTCATTTTTTGTTTCGCAAACGCAGCCTCCCTCGCGGAAGCGTTTCTCTATGTGATATTAAGTAAAGTGGAGTGACGGAGGAAGAGAAAACATACACGTTTGCCCTTGGCATACGGAACTTCAACAACTGCATAGCTGCGCCCTTGCAGCTCGATTTCTTCACTGTTTTCTCTGTGCGATTTCAGAATATTTCGAGTCCAGTCGAGTGGAGAGGATAGTGACGAATTACGAGTATCGGAGGGGCTGCGGTAAAACAAGCGGCCAATAAACGTGTTGCCTGGCTGTGCTGAGGAGTGGGGACGGCTTCGTGCTGACGACTAAAACAGTAGAGGTCAGGAAAATAGAACCAAGCTGATAGCAATGTCTTACATGAGAATGATCTGGTAGGACTCCATCGAAAAAACCATAGGGTGCACGATAAGCATGTGGACGTCGCTGTCGCGTAGTATCAGCCTAGAGTGTATGTGTTGAACAAAATAATATCTTTTATGAATGTATCACATACATAGAGTACCGACTTGTTGGCCTGGCAGAGCGCATTCAATTGTGACAATAGGCATGGTTAGTATCTCACCTTTGAATCTGAAAGAAGGTCTTTGAGACCGGCTTCTTTAACGATCACGGTAACGTCCCATGTGTACGCGTTTTCATCCCAGCAGCCAGTAGCTAGTAGCTTTCCATCTTCCGAAAATGACACACAACTCACTTGAGCAGCGTGCTGGAGGGGTAAACTGATGGGTTGTTTGTTGTCGAGGTTCCACAGTCGTACTGTCTCATCATCCGATGCACTTGCGAGGATGCGACCATTCGGTGATACGGCAATGGCCCAGACGTAGTCGGCGTGCTCTAGTATTGCAGTTTGCACCCACTTAGTTGTATCCCATGTCCTAACGGAACGATCATATGACTTGGAGATAAGCGTTTTTCCGTCTTCGGTCCAAGCCAAGGAACACGTTGTCCATGTATGTCCTTTGAGAGTTGCGACAAGCTTGCCTGTCTTTGCGTCCCAAATTTTGATGGAATGTTCGTGGCGCTTATTAGCTGCGCGCCCATCCCATCCACTAGTCGCAATCAGGCTCATGTCCGGTGAATAGACGGCTCCCCACACCATTGAATGCCCAGTCTCGATTGTCTTGAGGATCGGCTCGAGGATTGTCTCTTCACTTTCCATGTTCCATTGCCTTGCAGTCCCGTCAAAAGATCCGGTCAACACTCTTTGACCATCTCGACTCCAGCAAACAGACATTACTTCCCGTGTATGCCCTGTCCATTTCACCGCAATCACTTTGCATGTGTCGATATCCCACAACCTCACTGCACCATCGTAACTCCCGCTAACCACTTTCTTCCCGTTGGGAGACAACGCTATACTGTACACCCCATCTTTTCCTATGGAGTCTTCTTCGTCTATGGAGTCATTTTCGTCTATCCAATCTTCTTCATCTATCCAATCTTTTCCTATCTGTTTCCCGCTGTTCAAGTTCCATACCCGCAGTGAGCTGTCATCTGAACAAGTGATGATCTTTTGTCTGTCGGGCAGGTGTATGATGCCTCTGATAAGACTGGTATGTCCTTCCAGTTTCTGACGAGGCGTTATTGCTGATGCCTCTTTCGTCTTTGTGGTGGGTGATGCCATGCTCCAGAATTCCTACTACCAAGCGCGGCCGCATCTTAGCTTTTCATTTATAAAATTCCAAATCATTACTTACGAGGACAATAATGATAGGGCACAGTGGGTGTTTCCGTCAAGAGTTTAATTCACTGCCTCCCGGTACAGCTTATATACGGCATATGCTGTGTAGCTGAGGTGCCCAAACATCATATGGCCACATTCCGTTAGTCATAGTCCACGATTGGCTAGTTCTCAACCCCCAGAAGACGAGAGACTATTCGCTGCGGCGCGTTATCTTACAGCCATAATGTCTACTGGTGTTGAACATTATGCCCCCTTTGAGCTGCTGCTCCCGATGCTCTCGTACATCCTTGATATCTACTACTATCGAACAGGACACTAGCGCTCGTTATTTAACTGGTTATTTAGAAAAACAGTGAGAAGCATAAGCATCTCTTACAGCATGTGGACGCAGATATCCGTTGCCCAGAGTAGCCACCTCGCGAAGTTCTAGTGCGTCTGTCCAGCTGTGATGGGGGTACTACTTCAAGTGAAGGAGGATGTGGTCTCAACGTTAGCAATTTGAATTCAGTTTCCATCTGTCTCGATCTACTGCATCTTGAAATTGTTTCATTTCCCACTGGATTCTTAGTCAAGCCTCACTTAGTTAGGCTCTCCTGAACGCTGCTCCAGCATCCTACAACGACTTTCTGTCAGATCCAAAGGTGAGTCTAGACTCATCCATTTAACGAGTGTCTAAGCAAATTCACCCTCACAGGACGAGAAACTCTTGCTCAATGTAACACATTGATATAAAGCCTTCTCATTTTGCTCGAATATATTTTCTAGGATGATGCTACACGATGTCCGGTTCAGTAAACGGTAGAATGCTCATCAGGTGTCAATGTTTTTCCGATGGAGTCCAACCGGATAGTTGTCGTGCACGACATCAGTATTACTTGGAGTTTTTTCCTGACTTCCGTGGTTTCAGTCTATTGTACGAAGTCGCAAGAAGCATGTTTCTTGGCCACTTATTTTACCACAACAAAACGCTCAACTCACATCACCATCCTCTCCTCTTAACTGGGCTCAAAGCATATTCACATGACGTGACGTTGGGACCAACAGTCATCGAGGTCCTGTATGTACCGGGAAAACGTGTATGTTTTTTCTTCTTATTGGCTGTTCAGCACCACCTAACATTACCGGAAAAACGGAGGCGGATCCAATTGTCCTCGAAGATCTCTAATCCGAGTGGCATACGGTCCCCCAAGCCCAATGTTATCCAGCAACCAATTGGGGCGACTGTATCTTTCTCGGAGACTTTGGAACTCGTCAGCAACACCTCGCCTCATGCACTAACTGGCTCTATGTAATTTTTAAGGTTTCCCACTTGCGCGGTCGTGGGTCAACAACCCTTTGGAGGAGCATGAGCATGTCGACTTTCGGACCAACGACAAAGCTGGGAGTATTAGGGTTTTCTATCGGTTCGTTTCGGCGGGAAGCATAAAAGGGAACTTCGTGGGCTGGAGGCCTTTCAATACCCGTTGAACTTAATTTGAGATAATTGGTATCGGAATAACAGTGCTAGGAATCGACGTGGTGTCGATTTTGAAAGAACCTTCTATCGGTTCGTTTCGGCGGGAAGCATAAAAGGGAACTTCGTGGGCTGGAGGCCTTTCAATACCCGTTGAACTTAATTTGAGATAATTGGTATCGGAATAACAGTGCTAGGAATCGACGTGGTGTCGATTTTGAAAGAACCATGTTATTGCAGGACGGATTTCAAAGCATCCTGAGGAGCAAGGAAGAATACTAGAGCAGCAAACATCTCACCATATCATCCCGTCGTTACTCTACCGTACAGGGGGTAAGCTCAATTGTGGCGCCCGCCAGATTTTTGGCACCTTCAAGTTGTGCCATGCTCCGAGTCTTGCGGAAGCGTTCACTCCGCAATTGCAATTGAACTCTCATGAAGACTTGCTAGCGCCTAGAGGGCGACACTGTATGATAACACTGCAGCATTCGCTCACGGCCTCTGCTCAGTAAGTAAAACTCGAGTCAGCTGAGCAAGGCTAATCAGTGTCCGTACTTGTGATACTGAATAACAGGGAGTCGTTGCAGGGCGGTGCTTCACATGAAAGAGAAGGCTAAGGCTATCACAAGATGTCCGTTTCGGCGCTGATGGTCACTCGAACTTAAGCTAATAAGGGTCAACTGGTACGACAGGTGTGTAAGGACGCAACTAAGTCTGATGGAATTACTTGTTTCATAGTTCTCGGTATATGCTCGGTGGAGAACTAGCGCATTCATTTCACTTCAATAACTTGGAATTCAAGCTTGATGCTAGGTGTAGGATGGACATAGAACAGAGCTGTACACTCCGCATTATTACAATCGAATCATCTGCAAGTAGAGCTAGAAGTATTGACTTAGCAACTACGAGAGACGGCCAAAGCTGGGAACTCGCGCATCTCGGCAACTCGACCAGTATTCTCCATGAGCCATCCGACTCAAATCAATCTCTTGCCCACTGGGTATCACAAATACAGTCCCAGGAGAGTGAAGTGGTTGCTGTTGGAAGGCGGGTGGTACCCAGAAAAGCAGCCGACTATCAGCTCCTAACATCCATCCATCATTCAGTCAGGCAGGGGCTGAATTAAGATGATGATAAGAGGTGCCCTCAAGTAGCTCAGCAGTGTTGTGCAGTGCATGATTCAAGCTTGATGCGAAGCAAATGGTAGGATTGTTGCAAGTATTGGTATTCTCCTGCTTGCAACACGTGGGATGAGATTTATTAAAAGAGGATGCAGAGGAGATCTCAGTGGGTTCCTGGAATTGCTGCCCCATTACTGCATCCCACAGTCGGACAGTGGAATCCTTTGAACCAGACACGATGCGAGTGCCATCGGGGGGGAACGAGACTGATGAAACCGGTGCAGTGTGCCCTTGGAAGGGCTCACCCAATGGTAGCCCCGTCGCCGTATCCCACTGCCGGACAGTGGAATCTCTTGAACCAGACACGATACGAGTGCCATCGGGGAGAACGAGACTGACTCAACCGATTCAATGTGCCCTCGGAAGGGCTCACCCAATGGGAGCCCCGTCCCTGCATCCCACAGCCGGATAGTGGAATCCCTTGAACCAGACACGATGCGAGTGCCATCAGGCGAGAGCGAGACTGACAAAACCGCGTTGTTATGGCCACTGATCACGGTCTGAATAGCCGTCCAGTTCACAAGATGTCCATTTATCAGACGAAGAGTGTTTGTAAACCTTGCAGCAAACCTTGTAGCTATCGTGGACTTCATCGGCGAAAACGACAACGCTGATACATAAAGATGCGGCGTGCTGTGCAAAATCATCCCACCAAAGAGTTGGACGAATCTCTGCACGTCTATTGCAGTGGATAAGACGTTTTCATAGCCCGATTGGCCCTATGTTTACGTGTAAGCACTTTGCCTGATGCCACCAGATGACTCTGTTCTCACCTTCAGCCACTGGGAAATGAGTGGAAGCACATTGACTGCGCTGCTGAGTACATTGAGGAGACAGAGTGCTTCAACCCAGAAGAGTAGCCGCTCGTTATCAAAGAATGATCCTATTTCCTCTGCGAGCTCCATGTCGAAGTATGTGGCTCGGACATGCGTAGCCCAAAATCGACAGGAATAGGACAGGTGAGGCAATGTATGTTGCGATTCGATCCGGCAGCACAACGTCTTCGCTATTACGGAGGTATGAAGACTTCGAATTACACATATTGAAGCGAAGGTCGCGTTCCATCACTCGAGCGACGCAAAAGCCAGATTGCGTTGCGAGTTCAACATCTCTACGAAAAAGTCTCCGCGGCATGATTCATCTGTCAAGAATTCGCGGAGGGACGCGTGAAGGGGTCGGATGGGGCTAGATGAGTTGGTGGTCCCGCTTAGCAGCGATCCCATATGTGCTACCACAACTTCCACTTTGTAATGCTCCCTTTCGTTTGGAAACAAGCTCCTCATATTATTCAGGGCATTTAAGGGGAGGGGTTCGGCTGAGCCAAGTATTTGGCCCATCACGGAACGAAACCTTGCCAGTCCTTGCTGATAGCCGACTTCTGTGGTGTGTTTGTCCTTCCGTATGCTTTCTCCTAAAATAAAGCGATACATGCTATACAGCAAGTTTTCCCGCTCTCCGTAATTACGACGGCATTGAAACGTTCAATTGGATATGAGCCAGGAGGGGGTTGTTGGATGTATTCCCATACCAGACGCGCCCACTCAAATAGTCCACTAGCTTTGTCAGCGAGGCCTCTAAACACTTTGTCCCCAAGATCACCCAGCTTTTTCAGCTCGTGAGATACAAAAGTATGGATGTCTCCCTTCGAGACTGCTTCCGGAATGTCGTCCATGGATAACCACCGGATATGTTGGGCACCCTGAAATTCATCATTGATATCACGAAGTGGGCGAGAGGTGACGAGAATCCGAAAGTTGGATGGGAGTTCAGTAATGTGGGGAACACCTGCGACCTCCAGTGTACCTGCAAGTATGCGGAAAAGGTTACGCCGCGTCTCGACTCCGCCGCTCTCGTCTAGTGCTTCAATCACGATTAAGACAGGCTCCGCACTCGACACAGATAGCTTCTTTAGCGGTTCCATGAACACCTTGCGCCACTGTTGGATGATATCTGTCGTGTTCTTCAGCGCTTTGGAATCCTTGACTGCATTCGCCAATGTTTGTCTCATCTCCGGATCACGGTCAGCAAGATCGAGAGCGATGGTGGAGAAGACTCTTTCATGACGCTTTTCGGCTTTTCGGTCCCGGTCGAAGCAGAAACACGAACCAAGCCCTCCCAAGTCGTCGGACCAGTTAGCGATTGTGTGAGCGATGGCCGATTTGCCCTTGCCCGCAGGGCCAGATAGCCACATCACACGCTCATCAGCATCTCCACTGTTGATCCATTCAGTGATCTGGGAGAGAATGGCCATGCGCGTCCCTGGTAGGCATTCTTTCACGATGTTTAGTCCCGCGCCAGCTGCGTAAGAGATACTGCTTAGATCCAGTTTGTTACTCAGTTCGTCGCCTGAAGAGGTATCAGTGGGTGGAAAGTCAGAAGCACATCTGAATCTTACTCGTAAACCTGACGAGATCGGCTATGTCCCGAACAGCTCGGTCCCCATTGTTGCATAAGGTCATCCGAAGCCTTGTTGTATCGTGTAATCAGATTTCCGTCTCTGAGCCTGTGTTTTTCCCGAGTCTCTTCCCTGCGATAATGGTATACGATCCACGATATGCGGAGTGTAATAGCTCGATAACTCACAAAAGCTCTTCTTCTCAGAGTAGTCCCTGATGAAGTGCGCGCACTCTAGAGTCTGCTGGGCAATCCGTCCAGCGATGGTGCGCGTGGATGAAATCCGGCCAAGAGTGTTGTCTTATGACACGAAGTTGTAAACTTGTTCTAATTTCTCGAGAAGAGATTGCACAAACTGGTCGCGCTCTGCTTGAGCGAGAATAATCTGTATGGTGTCAGCGACTGCTCAACATGAGGGCAAAACTACACGTACTTTGGATGCAGCAGACAGCACAGCCAACACCATCTTGCGTAAGGATGCACCTATGCAACTTAACTAGGTCGGTTCCAAGCAAGAAGCGTGGCCCATACATTCGCAAGATTCCCAACGACAGTGTCAAAAATTCTGAGTGGTTGAAGATCTGTGGTCTGGAAATTGTCTACGGTATCGAGATTTTTTGGGCCATCCTTTGCTGCGGATACCACAGAAGTAACATGTCTCCCCAGCAGTCTCATACTTTCCGCACCCTCACGGGCATCACGAAGTTGAGAATTGACTAGCTGGGGATCAGGAATCTCTTCTACGCCGGGAGGGCTGACGAGAGCCTGCACGACCACCAGAATTTAGACATGAACACTCGATCATTCGGCGTAAATACCTTCGACGTAGGTTCTGCAGATGCTCCTTGGTTCACACACCCACTGGGATTCTCAGATGTGAGAGGCTTAGCGTTATCGGAAAGGGGGAGACGCGACACATCCTTGGTGGACCTCAGCAATGTTCAAGATGAAAACAATCACCACCTACCTTAACATTCTGATTTGATGAAACACCTTTATGGTCCGCGTTCTGGTCAGTAGGGTTTTGGTGGTGGGAACGCTTGATGCATAATATCAGCCACATTCTAGCTCTCCAACATTCAAGTTGACGTACAGAGACTTTTTTAATCACATTCTTCTTAAATTTCTGCAGGGCCTGACGGAATCTGCTACGGGGCTGGCGGATGAGGGATGCGTCAGAGGCAACGATGATGTTATTAGCGCTCGTCGACAGCGACCCCATGAGAGCACGTACCGAGCTCTCACCAGGAGTTACCTCACTTGATCCAGGAAGCTCAGAGGCCTCTGGAGAAGGTCGTCCTGTAGTCTTCGGTCATTGCGAACAGCTAAAGATTGAGATCAGGAAAATGGGTGTAAGAAGTACAGCTGCCGGCACCGCCTGGTCACAGTACTAGTGTCAAATCTGACCGTCCGGCCCGAGCCCGGGACGACGACATCGAAACTGCGGACCAAGAGCAGAACGATTACTTACACAGACGTGATTCAGATTGCCATAGCGCCTGGTACTATCGCAAACAACCCCAGGTTCCGAAGTTGACCGCGATCAAGTTCGTCTTAGGATTCACGTACATAGTGCGGTGCGATCAACGGCCAGCTGTATCAAAGAATGGTCACTCCGACTGCTGCTCGTGTGCGAGATAGCATGAATAGAAACTTATGATAGGCAGAACGCACATGTTTCTTAAGGGACTTGAGCCTCGGCAACCGGTAAGTATTTGTTCTCCGTGTCCAATCCACCCTTGGTCTAGCGGATGTACTCGTTATGATCTACGTGTTCCTGCGAATCTTGCCGTATAGAACGATCTCGTACGCACTGAGCTAATGATTTGCGTGAAAATCTGGATTAGAGCAGTGTATATCACAATGGAAGAAGGTAACGTCCGGTCATCGCCCTATCGTTCAGTGCACACAGCCGACACAAACGCGAATTAATCAAGTACATATCTGCGATAACTAGAAAGAAGAAAGTAAAGAATATATCAGGATCAAGAGTGTCAGTCGATCTAGACGTCCAATCCAATCTAGAATATCTAAAGGTACACACACTGCTCTGTGGCCCCCGTAGGCTGACAGGGGTCGTCTGCACGTCTAGAGGTATACTTGCCTGGTATATACGACTAAGACTCAGAGTACGGACCGTTGCCGAGGTAGTCATATCCATCCTCGGTTGGGGGGTTCGCTTTGAACAGCTTGCCTAGACGTTCATCTTCAAAGAGTGTTAGCATTGGCATCTAGACAGATGGTGAAAGAGGAGGTACACTCACAGACAGGATCGTATTCTACATGTTTAAAATGCCTCAACTCCCATGTCGTACCACTAGCAGATTCGTCCCGTCTTCTCTGCCTTTGCTCGTTCTGTTCCAAATCCAATTTCGTACATCAGTAAACCTCAAAACAAAACAAAAACTAGAGCAATGAACGCACCTCTATCTTCCCCTTAAATGTCGCAGCACTCTCAAAATCACCCTCCCTAATGCCCTTCGCAACACCATACCACAACTTTCTGCTCTCCCACTCCCCCTGCTCCTCCACAGGCGCAACCGTGATCTCCTCCTTGAGCGAGGTAACATCATGGAACGTAGCACCGCTATGCATCTCTTTTGAGGTGGTGTGCCACGTCCCTTCAATGACATGGGGGGATGTGTGGACATGTGGAGGCGGGGTGAGCGTTGCTTTGAACGTATGTGATTTGCCGGAAAAATACCCTTTGCCTTTGTATTCGATCTGGTTGGTTCGTCAGAACGGATAATGAGATGTGAAAATTAAGCACACCGTAGACAGCCACCCGGTAGAGCTTTGAATGTAACTTGTTTCTGCAAGCTCAATATACGGTGATCCGTACCACAACCCGTCGATACGGAGTCGAGGAAGTGTGATCAGGTATTCCTCGGTCGCTCCAGACGGAAGTGATACAGTCAGAACTGCATGTCCGACTTGCTTTACGATGATGCTTCCACCTAGAGTTGTATTTAAACGTGGGTCAGGTATGCGAGGTGATGTGACACGAAAACATGAAACGTACCGCTGAAACTCGTCTTCTGAGCACTATGTCCCGTCAAAATCACACCTTTCTCGAGGTTCTCTATGCGATAAGCGGTAATGGGTGGGTGGTGGGAGACTTGTTCTACAACTAGGGTAGTTTTGCCTCCGCGAGTTGCGTTCGCAGGCCAATACCCGTAGAAAAGTCTATAAGAGATCAGATCAGCGCAAGATACATAGGCCGGTAACGAAGACGCTTACTCTCCAAGTACAGGATTCAACGGCCTGCATCATAGATGAGCTTTATACCAGGGATACACACAAGCACATCACATACTTCTTCTCAGACCCCATCGATTCATTACGAGATGTGTATTGCCCTTTAAGCGTACTCTGACAACCATATAAATAAATAGAACGATAAATCCACGATGTTTCTCGACTCACGATGAACCATTTCAGCACAGCCAATGCTCGGGCTTGCTCCGTCTTCCCATCGGCAATCGCAGCGAACAGCTCAGGTCGCTCACACCAGTAAGCTAAACAACGCAACACAGTCAGATCGATATATACCGTCTAAAACTGATCGCACCTGGGAATTCAGTAAGGGAAGTAGGCGACAATATGAATGGAGGAGCAGTCATAGCCGACAGATCGCCTGTGAAACCTGCCAGCCTAAGGGGTAGTATCGGTTTAGTATTTACTGATCAAAAAATCTCACAAAACGAAGAGCGATGGTGACTCACGACTTCAAAAAAGTCGTCCAGCTACTCTTCTGAGCTGCAGGTACAGCCTGGGTAGATCACAGCACACAAGAAATGAGAGCATGTAACATACAACATTTGGAATGTTTCAGGTTAGATTTACAGAGACTCTTGGATGGACTTGCCTCGCCAACTTGTTCCGACATGCTTGATATTGATTGGTGGTTTGATAGTGCGATGGGGGTAAGGAGAAAGATGGCAAGACAGCTCCAGGGTGCTCCACTGGTTGTAAATGCGAGCGTCACGTGATCAGGTATCAGACTGACATTCGTTTCAAACATTGACTAGGTCCTGATAGACTCATTGGCTTATACTTATGACAAAGATGGAGTAACTAGTAACACAGAAACTACGAAACAGAAGTATAACGGATGGGTAAAGATGCAGGCGGAATGAAAATGAACTAATCAAAGGCTTCCTCCGCGCTCTTACGTACCAGACGTCGTACCTTCTTCTTGTATGCTACAATGGCGTAGTTAGTATCAAATGACTCAACCGACTGGAAGTCACGCACCAGTATGATCCGTACGAATTTCCTTGGCGGCATCCACATTGGCTGGGCTGTCCGTATTTGGGGTCTCGGAAGACAGTAGCGATATGACGCTTACGAGCTACAATGAAGGGTTAAATCAGCACAAAGGGAACGTTTCAATGAACATCATACGATTGTTTCCACCGTGTGAACAGGCATCCATCGTTCACCGGCATCTTCATAGCCGTATTGATCGTCACCCGGAGCATGCTGCGATCGTGGATGAGGCTTGACTGAAGGAGACAATAAGTAATACGTACCAAGATGGAGATGCAAACTACACCATCGGCGTAAACTGTATGACAGAGTTGGATCACGCGGTAATTAAAGTGTACCCGATGCTTACTGTTTGGGTGCCACATGGGCGTGATGAAACGCATCTTTGGCGGTTGGAGTGGGTACTCTGGAGGAAAAGAAAGCCGAGCCTTAAAGAAACCTCCTTCACTAGATCAGGCATGAATGAGAGCTACAGATGAAGAGGGGTATGTGGGCGTACTACAGGGTGTCCGGAGGCCTGTCAAATCTGGTGAGTATGAATGATGGCTTCGAGGGGATTTGTACTAACCCGATTATCATGACCTCCCATTCATAAAGATTGTTATCATCGACAAGTCCTTTGCCCGGAAGTCTGTCAGGAATCGGTTGAAAATCAAAGTTAGGGAGAAAGGCTGCCCGCACCTGCAGAGAACCCCTCAACTGGGTGTTTCGTGAGCTCAGTGAGCTGCCTACGGAGCAGAAGGGTGTTTGATGGTTGTGGTGTGGATGGTTTCGACATTATATTGAGGATTTGACAGAATTGCAGAAAGTGCTAGTGAAAGATTGAAAGTGACTGTGATGGGATGCGATTCGAGAAATGAAGATAATGGCGTGGGAATAGAATGGATAGTCATTTGACACGCGACGATATTTCTTTTCATTTTCTTTGCACAGTAGCACAGAGGTCCCATCCGCAGTTACTTTACAGTGCTAGACACTGGCCCCTCTTACTTATTGAACTTCATCAGAAGGAAGGGTCCTCTTATTTGAAATTACCCTTATTAAATAAGCCAGGGTCACCCTAGCAGGCATGGCCTTTCCCTCGTTCACTGGCCACTATCATAACAGGTGGAACGTCGATCGATATCCTCCATTGGATTTTCAAAATGAAGTCATATCCGCGGTTGAAGAGGATACAGCAGTTTCCCCCCAGTAGACAAATGAAGACAGTGATCTAAATGCAACTACTCCGCTGCCGACGGATTCTCCTTGGTATACCACATTGATGAGTTTGTTGCGCAGCCACTATTGGTAGCTGCGCGAATAGACTTAACGCTTGAGACCTGACGTTTTGGGCAAATTTGTTACCAGTGATCATCACATACCAAATCGATCAAGGACGATCGGAGCAGGACTTTGCGTGCTTGTTGTCAACGTTGGTGTGATAATATAATCCAGTATTACTTACTATCAGTTTGCGCAAAGTCCTAATAAGTCACCACATGAGAGCATCTTAGATCCCCAGTCGAGTTTTGCGGAGGGAACACGGACTATCGGTCAGCCTCAATGCTACTTCCTAATTTCACTGGTCAATGGCGTTAACAAGTGAAGCCAAGTGTCCACACTTGTGAATGGTAGGTACAGACCTCGGTCCGAGGCCGGTGAACCAGCAACTACCGACACTAGTCAAGACAAACGATGTGTATCAGTGAAATTCAGCGATGCTGAGATACCGAGATCTGTTTCATCCTGGCCTTTGCCTATAAGTAGGCAAGGTTAGAAAGCAGAATCTATCTGAGGGCCGCAATCGCTTCTGCCCCCTAGATTAATTGAGAGTAGCTCACCATTCACGCACATAAATAACGATTGTCAGGTTCATCGGTCCCCGCATGTCATTGACCATGTCCATAGAGAATACAAGGAGGTGCTTTTAGTCAGACATCACAATCTCAGGTCATGGGTACGCTGACAAACGTACTACTCGAAAATTATATTGCGGAGTCAGAGAATAGTGAAGGATGAGAAGGATCAAAGTTGACAGAGCTCACAAGGGGAAGCATTGGAAATGCACGCGATACGCTGGTGAAATTTGACCCGGGACCCGAGATCAACTTGATGTAACAATGAAGGAAGTGAATATGCTGCAAGAGTCGGTACGGAGGCGATGCCACTAAAATAGAGACTTAGCACTCGGGAACATACACCATTTGAATAACGTGCGTGTGATGATTGTGCGGTCCGTTGAATAAATGGTGGGAGATGCTGTATTGGGGATGCGAGGAATAATTGGCAATTGCTGCACGAGCCCGAGATGGTGGATATGTAGTATAGGCAAAGCGCCATGCTCGCGAGTGTCGAATCCTCTGGTCAGTAATTTTGTCCGCGGGTCTTACCGGCGCAGCCATGCCCGTCGTACGTACAACGGATGATCTCAAAGGCTGGGCGAAAAATTTTGGGGAACACTCTCAGATGCAGTGCAAGTGAGACCGATGTCACGGAACTGAAAAAGCCGTGTCCAGACAAAGCATATATGTAATCACGGAACACCTGATACCCAAGCATATCAGGGCCATCTGGTGGGAGATGTCAGTCATGTAATACGAACGCCAATATTAATGACTGCACCGAACGGACAGAGCGGTTTGAGGCGTATACGTACCTAATACGGGGACAATAAAGACGCGAACAATAAGGGCACAAATCGACGAGAAAAGATTAAGAGGATACATAGTTCTTAGTATACAAGCGAATAGCATCAGGGAAACGTAATTCACTACGAAGTGCTACAGAGTACTACGGAGCACTCTGTAGCATGATCCAACCCGCTGATGAGCGGCATGTAGTGTACATACGGTGCAGAAGTAACTCAATTATGCGGTCGTTAGCAAGAGGTGGAGTCGTACGAGTACCAGTGTGAGCGACAACGATTTAGCAAGGAAACAGTCAGAGATGCAGATGCCGAGCAAGCTGCGGCCACTGGGTGCAATAGACACGTATGGAAATCTGTAGAAAAGCACAGCAGATAGACTTTGAACTGCATTTTATAACCAGTGAAGATGAGGAGAGACTGTTGCAAATGCACTGGGTGAATGATCATTTCCTTGGAGTACACCAGCTGTGGACTGGCTAAGCAGACAGCTATGCAGCACGGTCGATGTAATAGAACGAGGCTGGAAGAACGACATCAAAGAAGGAAGCATGGAAGCATCCAAGATGGCAACGCCTCGGAAAGTAGGTAGTAGACAATTGCACGATATTAAAGCGGAGAAATTGCTGTGAGATAGCACGTGCATCCATCCGACTAGTAGTACGTCTGTCCGTGTGGCGAGCGTCGATCTGCGGCATAGACATGCCTCAAGAGTGAGACGACGAGAGACGACGGGTGGTTGGAAAGGGCTAGCGACTAGGACTCTTGGCCCTGGCAGTGGGTCAACCAAGACCACGGTAAGTGTTTAACACCCTACCCGAGACCGTTACCAGCTTGCATACATCATCATATCGACTGCTGGGCGGCCACACATGAACTAGGTTGCCCCTGACGTGTGGCCGCTGCAAACCATAGGTCTTAGGTTTGATGGTTTACGATAGCCTGATAGGGGCTTATTGAAAGCATTGGTATTCTAGCGGGCCTCGAACGCTCCATGCATGATGGTTGCCATGGCACCGGAAGTCAAAGAATCCGTACACGTGTCACGAATTGCCACACACCGTGGTCAGTCCATGATGCCACACAGCCGTGGGTTGCATTTGCATTTGCATTTGCGATTACATGCCACAGATATAGGCTCCTATGGTCACAAGCTGACTGCACAGCCATTGGTATAAATACCAGAGATATATTCCGAACCTGGTGAGATCACACTGCTGTTTCGAAAAATAACCAAGTCCTTTCAGGGTATATGCAAGTAAGTGTTTCATAAAAGCTCTAGGCTTCTGAAGAAGGTGCTTCAGACTTAGTCATTGTGTGTGCTATTAATCGGTTCACCTGCCAACGATGCCGCGGTCCGTCGGACTCGCATAATCATGATTTTGCCCTAGCCACTTGTCATTGTTGAACAGGATTTATAATATCTGCTGGCTGAAAGAAATATAGCTTCTTTTCTGGAGACATCTATTGACAAGTTACGGCCTTCGATTAATTCGACGGCGAAGCCTAAGGCAATACAACTTGAACATTTGGCTCGGAAACACGTTTGGAGACCGTCTTTTCCATATTGTTCAATCGACTTTGTTTTTGGTATCCAACAGGAAACCTTTCCAGTCTGCAGTCCTCGGGTTCCAACCAGTCTCAAGTGACAGGCAAACGCGATGGATGGAAGCCCTGCAATTAATTACCCATTGCTCGCCCGTGAAGTTAATTATCATCTTCGTGAGTACGAGTGCAGTATCGTCTCATAGTATTGTTATCGAACTTTTGATGTACAGTATCGACATTTGTCCTTCAACTGTGGGATATGGTGATTACTTTACAGAGTGAGATAGAGCACATATGGCCGTTCGTCTTAGCAATTCAAGGAACATCTAGAAGCATGTGCTGAATCATGACCTTCTTCAGGAAACCTTGGAACTCATTTTTCAAATGGCTCTACTTGTTCCTACGATATGTCAGTCTTGCAATACAAATGTAGGCATTTCTGTACTTTCTCTCATACCCACTGAAACTCTCGATCAATATGCAGATTCCATCAATTCGCAGTTCCTTACCTTAACAGCGGGAAAGCTTTACAATCAAACTGTTTTGCATGGTATGTATACACTGTCATCATTGCACAGTTCCAGACAACCGCTGTCGAGATCATCTTGGCTGTGCGAGGTAGGCATTGTTCTACTTGCAATCATATGTAGTGAGTGCTCAAACCAATTTTAGTGTATGCACTGTTTAATAGAAGTCGCCGCATCGTTATCATATTGGGGTCGCTGATGACACTCGAGTTTATAATTCTCGTGATCGTGGTCAGCGGCTATTTCCATAGGATCCCCTCCATTCCTTATTGCATTCTATCAAAACCACCGTATCAGATAATTTACCACGCGTAAGTCTCAATCTTCCCATCCTAACTATTACTTCTGTGAACAGTGTCTTCAGCATTGCGGTGATGACAACACAAAGCGCACTTCTAGGCCTTGCCCTTATAAAACATATTCTAGCCAGACGCGATGGTTGGGGTCGGGCACCGCTGGTCTCGCTTCTGATTAGGGACGGAACGACCACGTTTTTCATAACATGTGGTATGAACTTTGCTTCTGACATCTCCATGCTTCTGATTATTTCGGACGCTGTAGTGATTCTCTTCTGCATTGGTTCATTTTGCGAGCTCCGCGATGAGCGCACTGTAATCATGTTCTTGTGAGCCTTTTCTGCTTAACCGGAAATTGACCTTGACGTCATTCATTTCAGTTGGCTAATCTCAATCATATCATCATGCGTGAGTTCAGTCGCTCTGGAATAGGTCTTTAATATAGATAACCTGAATGTGACTCTAAAGGGTTGTCGACTTATAGTCAATATGCAACGTCTGGCAGTTTATGAGAAGCTTGTACGCCGATCTTCTATAACGTCAGAGATTGAGGTTGACTTTCCGTCTGGACCATCATTTTAATGTAATATTTTGTGCTAGTGCAGTCCTCCTGTGATTATTGTAGAAATATTGTAGAAACGTTCCGCATCCACAGCTTCTCGCTTACTAAGTCGTAAATGATGAGTAAATTGTTCTTTTCCCGAAACTCTAGGTTGCTTTGTCACAATTAATGGGTGCTTACTCAGGCCATGCAGAGCCGGTCTTCCGAGTCCGAGTCTAAGCTTTAAAAATTTAAGATGTGCAACGGATAACTTTGCGGTAAGCAGCCTTCCACCACGCACACTAAGCCCTTGTTAGGTCGATTCTTCCGGACCGTCCGAGTCATCCGCGCATTCGATGTCCCAAGATGTCATATCTTATGCTTTCTTTTTCAGACAAGCGAGTAGTCATTGCTGTACGCACTAACGTTCTCCTGTGGCACGTCCATCGTCATCGTCACTGACTTTTTTCCCAGATTCCTCTCTCGCCTTTTTGGTCTATGACTGGCTATTAAGTTTAGAGAGCGAGGTCCAGCATATCTGGATGTATGACATCATCTCGCTCGAGTTGCTGGGAAGTCATGATCAGTGTAATTTAGGCAGCCTCAAAAGCGAGTATTCAAATGGCTTTACATCTACTTTCGGTACTTCAGTCTGTTGGCTCAAGCGTACGTGTGTTCTATAGATCTCAAAACTACTTGAACTGAATCGTCAAATGCCTCAGAACTCACCCAGGTCTCGTGGAATACTTCGCGGGAGGTCATGGCTCTCCCTTTTCCTGTCTAGCCTGGAAAATATATGCATCTTTGGTGGGTCGGGTTCATATCACAGCAATCGAAATAGTACTTGCCGTCCAAGGTAGGATCTCGTAGCGTCGTCGAAGCTTTGTTGATGGAGAAGTCAGTATACGCACTCTTTAACCGAAGTCGTCGTATTGCTTTCCTTGTCGGCTTTCATATCTTGCTTGAAGTCATTTCTTCCGTGGTGAATGTGGTATACACCATAAGAGCCAACAAACATGGTTACTGTATATTTTCAAAGCCGCCGGATGAATTGATGTACTACAGGTGAGTAGCCTATGACTCGGATGTGCTCTGTTATGGAATAGATATTATTCCTACAGCATTACTATCTTGTCCACACAGATCACCTTGATTTGTCTTACATTGCTGAAGACTGTCCTCGCCAGTCGCTCAGGATGGGGGAGGACACCAATCGTATCCCTACTTCTGCGCGACAGCAGCGCGGTCCTCTTTGTCATATCTGGTCAGAGACGTTGCGGCTTATACCTATTTCAATATTAATTGAACCCCTAGCACTGTGTCTCTTGACGATGGGCTTCTGTCGACTTAATGGCGAAAGGGTAACTGTAATGTTTTTGTACGTATGGCCTTTTATTCCTGTTGTGTGCTGACGATATATTTACTCATTTCAGCTGGGGTGTACCTATACTTTCCTTGTGTGTGAGTTGCTAGCTTAGAACGTTGAATTCGTGTGGCACACTGATTTAAACGCTAGGGATGCCGGCTGCTCATGAACGTACAACAGTTGGTCGCTCACTGTCCTACACGCAGCATACTCAGTGCTTCAATCCGAACCTCCGTGCTTAGCACTCTTATTGAGATCGAACAATGACATACCGGTCAGCCCCATTCAAGCACACTGCTTGATTCCAACTACGACATATATTTTTCATCGAATACACCCGACCCGGTGGCTAGATAACGAATGTCCTATGACCCGAATCAGCAGTTCCAAGCTCAAGTTTATATTTATATAGTGTTACGGCCCTTTTATACTCAAGCTCGTGTATTGATCAATACCTGCGTTGACATGTTTTGAGAGGTCGTGGAGATCAGCGGCCAAATGATCCAGGATGATATCCTTCAAGTTTTATTACAGGTCAGTCAATATAATACATAACAAAGCCCCATAGTTGCATAGAATGATATACCGTTACAAAGGTAGTGGTAAAGTTTGAGGTTGTCTGAGTTTCAGCCGTTTACGGCCAGGCTGAATCATTGATCAGAAAAGGAAATTCACTATTAGTCATTTGCACCACACTCTCGCCAAGATATCGCGAAGGGAAAAAAAGGAACGACCACCGGTCACAATGGCTACTACTGTGGGGGAGGAAAATGATTGGGAGCATGCAAACCACACGAACTGGCGTGGCTTAGGACTTGCAGATCCAATCAAGAGCGTCGAGGTATTTTTTTATTTTTGTGCATGTGGTTCTTAACGTACTCATTATCGGCATTCTAGGACAAATGGTTGTTGCTACCTGCATTCCTGAAAATCAAAGGTTTGGTTAAGCAGCATATCGACTCCTTCAATTATTTCGTCGATGTGGATATCAAAAACATAGTCAGAGCCAACAACAAGGTCACCTCAGATGTCGATCCTCGCTTTTGGCTCAAGTACACGGATATCCATGTCGGCTTCCCCGACCGCACAGACTTGGACGCGATAGACAAGAGTATCACACCTCATGAATGTCGGTTACGCGATATCACTTATAGTGCTCCGATTCTTGTCACCATTCAATACACTCGAGGCAAGAACGTTGTACGCAGACCTAACGTTAACATTGGACGACTGCCAATCATGTTGAGGAGTAATAAATGTGTGCTCACTGGCAGGAATGAAGCGCAGCTGGCTCGAATGACAGAGTGTCCCCTGGATCCTGGCGGTTATTTCGTTGTCAAGGGCACGGAGAAGGTCATCCTCGTTCAAGAGCAATTGAGCAAAAATCGCATAATTGTGGAAACTGACAATGTCAAGGGGATTGTGCAAGCCTCTTGTACCTCGTGAGTCGTTCTCTGTATCTCAAAGAGTTCTCTCAACAAATTCCTTTGGCTAATCCGCGTTAAAGCTCAACTCATGGTGGGCTCAAGTCCAAAACTTATGTTGCCACGAAAAAGGGAAAAATCTACCTTCGACACAATTGCATTCACGAAGACGTCCCAATCGTCATTGCGTTGAAAGCGCTCGGTATCCAGTCCGATAAAGAGATTCTTCTTTTAACCGCTGGAAATACGGAGGCCTATAAGATTGCCTTTTCTGCCAACCTTGAGGAGTCTGCCAAGTCGGGCGTATTCACAAGACATCAGGCACTCGAATGGATAGGATCCCGTGTAAAAGTCAACCGAAAAGTTGTTGGTCCACGGAGGCCCGTCTGGGAAGAAGCCTTGGAAGCACTCGCGACAATCATCCTAGCCCATGTTCCTGTGATAGGCTTGGACTTCCGGTCCAAGGCAATTTTCGTGGCTACCATGACTCGCCGAGTTTTGATGGCGATGGATGATGAAAAAATGGTTGATGATCGGGATTATGTTGGAAACAAACGATTAGAACTGTGCGTCTCTTCTCTGTTTTTACCACTGTCAATGAGTCAATGGTACCTAGTGCGGGGCAACTACTTGCCTTGTTGTTCGAAGACCTGTTCAAAACTTTCAATGCCAATCTCAAATCAGCTATCGACAAGGTTCTCAAGAAACCTTCGAGGACCAACGAATTCGACGCTTTCAATACGATGCAATTTCAGGGAGATCACATAACTGCGGGATTCGTACGCGCCATTTCCACTGGGAATTGGTCATTGAAGAGGTTCAAAATGGAGCGTGCAGGAGTCACACATGTTCTCAGCAGACTGAGCTTCATATCTGCCCTTGGAATGATGACACGCATATCATCTCAATTTGAAAAGACTAGAAAAGTCAGCGGACCTCGTGCATTACAGCCTAGCCAGTGGGGCATGTTATGTCCAAGTGATACTCCGGAGGGAGAAGCCTGTGGTCTGGTCAAGAATCTTGCGTTGATGACGCATATTACCACAGATGTGGAAGAAGGACCAATCATCCGTTTGGCATCAATGCTTGGCGTCGAGGGTGCGTTCAGATCGCTTCATATCGATTAATAATACGAAATACACTGCCAGATATCGGCTTAGCCACGGGCACGGAGATATACGGACCACATACTTTTGTGGTTGACGTAAATGGCACAATCATCGGACTGACTCGATATCCAATGCGATTTGTAACAAACTTCCGCAGACTGCGCAGAGCGGGCCGCTTCAGCGAGTTTGTTGGTATTTATGTTAATCACCACCATCACGCTGTTCATATAGCAAGTGATGGTGGACGAATTTGTCGGCCAATGATCATTGTGGAGAATGGTCGGCCAAGAGTAACGTCAGAGCACATCGCAGTAAGATTCTTTTTCCGACATTAAAAGCAAGCTGGTAATTTTTTGGTTATTCAGCAACTCAAGCAAGGCGATGCTTCATTCGATGACTTCCTCCGAAATGGTCTTGTGGAATACCTCGATGTAAATGAAGAGAACGATTCATATATCGCACTTTACGAGTCCGATATTGTCGCAACGACTACGCATCTGGAGATCGAACCCTTTACTATTTTGGGCGCAGTCGCCGGTCTTATACCATATCCCCACCATAATCAATCTCCTCGAAATACCTATCAGTGTGCTATGGGTAAACAGGCCATAGGCGCAATCGGCTACAACCAACTCAATAGGATCGACACGCTTCTTTACTTATCCGTGTATCCGCAACAGCCGATGGTCAAGACGAAAACCATTGAACTTATTGGTTATGACCGTCTGCCAGCCGGTCAAAATGCTACGGTTGCGGTCATGAGTTATTCTGGGTATGACATTGAAGATGCTCTCATTCAAAATAAAGTTAGCCACCATTTCCTATTTTACATGTCAGCAGGTAAACTGACTTGACATCTAGGCAAGTCTCGATCGTGGTTATGGAAGGTGCCAAGTTCTGCGCAAGAACGCTACTCTCATTCGGAAATACCCAAACGGCACGTGAGTGGAGCTTTTTGTGGAGCGCATCTTTTTATCTCAGCTTTGGTCTCTAGCTTCGATCGGTTGGCAGATGCTCCCTTGGATGAGAACGGGCAGACTCAGAAAAAATATGATATTGTTCAACTCGACGGTCTCGCTGGCGTTGGCGAGCGGGTTGACCCAGGGGATGTCTATGTTAACAAGCAAACTCCGACGAACGCCAGCGACAATACTTTCAGCGGCCAGGCCGCCGCGGTCCCCTACAAGAACGCGCCGATGTCTTATAAATCCCCAGTTGCTGGTTACATCGATAAAGTCATGATCAGCGATACCGAAAACGACCAAACGTTGATCAAAGTCTTGATCCGTCAGACGCGGAGGCCGGAACTGGGTGATAAATTCTCATCTCGACACGGCCAGAAAGGTGTATGCGGTCTGATCGTAAACCAAGAAGACATGCCCTTCAACGATCAGGGAATCAACCCCGGTAAGGTATACATGTCCCTGGCTGGTGTTTACTTAGTTAACTTTGGGGACAGATACCATCATGAACCCACATGGATTCCCATCTCGAATGACGGTCGGTAAGATGATCGAGCTTCTAGCGGGGAAGGTAATCCCCACGGATATCTACACGCGAGTCGTGGACTAATTTATCATGGCAGGCTGGGGTCTTGAGTGGTAAACTGCAGTACGGTACAGCATTTGGGGGCTCCAAGGTACAGCTAGCGCTGCCATTGATCGAACTCTGATTACCAATTACCTTGCCATAGGTTGAAGACATGTCCCGGATCTTAATCGAGCACGGGTTTAATTATGCTGGAAAAGACATGCTCACAAGCGGTATCACTGGTGAGGCCCTGGAAGCTTATGTCTATTTTGGTCCAATATACTATCAAGTAATTCAATTCACTGCGTGGTGTAAGGTTTCAGCTAATTGATTATCTCACAGAAACTGAGTGAGAGAAGTCCCACATTACCGTCGTCTGCAATTAACTCCCGTACGCCACACAGAACACATGGTAATGGACAAAATGCATGCCCGCGCTAGGTACGATCGGACGGGCCTGAGAAATTTTGGCAAACTATTACTGACTTGCTGACGTTTCCCTGAAGAGGCCCACGTGCGACTTTGACACGCCAGCCTACTGAAGGTCGGTCCCGCGAGGGTGGTCTACGGCTCGGAGAAATGGAGCGGGACTGTCTTATAGGTTATGGTGCAACTCAGTTGCTGCTTGAACGCTTGATGATTTCTTCCGACAAGTTCGAGGTGAACGCTTGCCAAGAATGCGGTCTCATGGGGTACAACGGGTGGTGTACATACTGCAAGAGTTCGAAGAAGATGGCTAAGCTCACGATTCCGTACGCTGCAAAATTATTATTCCAGGAGGTTCGTCAGCATTCGTATACCCCATGTGTTAAATACTGATTTTTTTACAGTTAATGGCGATGAACGTCGTTCCGCGGCTGATCCTCGATGACGCGTAATCCCTTTATAACATGATACAACGCTACGTTTTTTCATCCCCCATCTGACCAGTTGACCATTGAAATTGTACTGCCTAAGAAATCCTATCGATCGGCAGTCATCGCATTTGCGATGTCGGAACAGCCGGCCAACGTGGACTGGAGTGTAATGATTATGTACAGCTTGAGTCGATCCAAGAAAAGTCAATAGTTCCATGCGCGGGATCAAATCGACCTAAGATCTGGAGGACAGCCGATCTTGAGAGGTATTGATTGTCAGACATAGTAACTAAAACTGCAATTTCAAAAAGTCTGGCACCGAGGCTCCCCATAACAGCCTATGATCTTTACCATTTCTCGGAGTTGTTGAAAGTATATGGCTTAGATCGAGAGACATAGCCTATTGTAGGACTGATAACTTGGGGATAGCGTTGATCACGCTAAATTTGATACGTTACCGATAAAATAGAAATTGCGAATACTGATAAGATCAGTCCTTTCAAGTCGAAAGCTGGGTGCCACAATTCTGATTGGCATGCTATGCGATAATATATGCTAGTGCATATACGAAAAAGATGGAGGCGATAAAAGTCAATGGCGGTGCGCCGTCAAGGTATGCGTGCCAACAAAGCTTAACAAGGCCTAACATAAAAATAGTGGTAGTGAAGACATGAAAGTGTGCAGAACTCCAAATAAATGGAAAGGAGCGTGTCCGGAAGCCCTCGGAAATATTTATTCGGGACGCACAGGAGTAGGCCTGCTTACAAAGTCAATTGAGCATGTCTGTTATTAGAGTTTGAAGCCTTGACCTTGAGCGGCGCCCACACCGAAAAACTGAATGTAGTATAACAATGTCACCATTAATATTGTGCGTGCTGTGTATATTTGGCCGTCGGCAGGTAGTATTGAGCCATTGTGTTCTGGCAACAGACGCCGATAAGCTGTGCTAATGTTCACAATATGGACACGCCATAAATCGCACGAAATATGTCAACCTAGGCATTGACACATATGACGATATTAATGTGCGAGCTAGCGGCGGGGGGCTAGCAGGTGGTTTACAGTCCTGAATTATTACAGCATCTGCGGGGTGTGGGGTGAGAAGTATTCAAAACTGTAGAGGAATTACCCGAATTTGGGAGATACTTTGTGGAAGCCATACGCGTACGGCCACCTGGTTACTCTAACCCCATCTAGACTTCGGATAATATCGACGGAACCCATGCAGATCCCGAAGAGCTCAAACTCATCAAACCCGGATCTAGGCTCGACAAGTCACAATCGAATCACAACAAACGCGTGTGTCCCGAGACTGTCCTTCGTCTCTCGGCGTTACCAGGCAGGTCTGGTTCAGCGTGATCCCGAAGCCACCACAACTATTGTGAGATTCTGGGGCAAAACTCGCAGAAAAACAGACAGACTCGCCTACGAATTGGCCTGACTACTACACTCCTAGGGGTTTTTTCCAAGCCCCTTGGGAATGCAAGAGAAGAAATTTTTCAGAAGGGGAAAAGCTGGAGGTCGGTGTCGGCTTGTATGCCCGCCATACCTTGGGTGACAGTCAGATCCAGGAACGAGATGGAATTATCAAGATTTTACGGAAGTTACAATGAGCCCTTGCGGACCGTCCGATAGCTTTACGCCGAGGACCACGTGTCCTTGGAAAGGGTCCAGACTGAGGATGTGAAGTTGAAGCCCAATCCTGTATCTGCGGCCCTGCGGGTCGAATTCGACCCGAAAGTATATCTATGATAGGTATTATTCAGTAGTATGATCCAGGGTCCTACCTCTCATTATTATGGTAATATTGGATTTGCCCAAAGACAAGGGATGTGCCTTTGAATGGATAATTGAAATCTCTCACAGCAAATGGGTTGTGTTCCTCCATCGCGGCAAGCTGTACCCGCCAAGGGCACCCACACGGAACAACTTTAAACACCGAGGACAGTGCCCGTCGTTATTGGATAAACAGCTCGGCACTAGTATACCCACCATAGGCTACACTGTATATAGTCTGAGCGCTCATTTATGAAAGACCGGTCCGTGAAATCACCGCACATATGGGAAGTATTGGATGGCAGTGTCGTGCAGTGTTGCCAGATCATGATGTTGCCATCTTAACATCTGGTTTTTTTGAAAGTAGCGCTGATACGTTAGATCCCTAAGTATCTCTGCACACAGCGACGGACCTTTGCTAATAAATGCGTGAGACGTCAGATGCATAAGTTCCGCACCTAGAGTTTGGCCTTACCTCCGAGGCAACCTTTTAATGCCTCAGTCTCGAGCTGACGTGGGAGAGCGATACACCAAGTAAACTCCAATTTGTGGCCATTGCACTGTCGTAAAAATCCAGCCAATCATCGTGCTTTCAAGCAGCAGATTTGTAACATCCTCTACTGGTAGTTCTGAGCCTTCAGAAGTGGCTCATTAAGTCGCCGGTATAAATTCCTTCTGGTATTATAAGTTTGATAGAGAGAGCGTGAAGAACGGAGTGCGCCGAGTAGTGTGACGAGCGAGTTAAAATGCGTTCGTGCGCGTGAATTGTACGAGTGGCTTGAAGCCAAGCTTGGACTTCCTACGGTGTGCATTACGTACGCAGGCTGTATCGAATACTACCATTTCTGTCAAACAGTTTAGGTTGCTCAAGCTTTACTGCGACCACGTAGCCCGGATACCAACATCTCTTATCTGACATTCACTTGGGTTTCTCAGCATGAATACAAAGGGCAGTAGTGCTACTGCACTAAGACGATTAATGACCGAATACAAGCAATTAACTTCAGGAGGTTAGACTGATACTTTGGCGTCTTGTGAATGGCACAGTTGACACTCATTCGGTTTCAACTTTCCAGGTTCGCCTGATGGAATGTTCACTGCAGGTATATCAACAAAAGCATCGCTATACTGTTGATGTAATTCCGCAATTTGACCTACAGGTCCAATCTCGGAGTCGGACTTCTTCACTTGGGAAGCGCTTATCTGTGGTCCAAAAGATACACCTTTTGTAGGTTTTTCCGCAAACTTTCGCAAGGTGTGCTTGATCATGTAATTGGCATTTCAGGAGGGTGGCGTATTTGTCGCCAAGCTCACTTTTGTAAGATAACGTGTCATGATGCTCATCCGGCACATGTAACTCAAGAAATGGGCCTTAGCCACAGGACTATCCACTATCACCTTTCAAGATGAAATTCGACCCTCCGTTATTCCACCCGAACAGTGAAATCACCTGTTTAATGGATTTGATCACCCTACTGATGGTACGCAGTTTATCCGGACGGTAACGTTTGTATATCGATCCTCCACACGCCCGGAGATGATCCTACCATGTATGAACAAGCGTCGGAGAGGTGGAGTCCTGTGCAGAGCGTTGAGAAGGTGATCTTGAGTGTTATTTCCATGCTTGCCGGTATGTTCACCGATCGCATTAATGTTATGCCTTTTTTTGATGTTTCACTTGACAGAACCAAATTTGGAGAGTGGTGCTAACATTGACTGTTGCAAGTTGTACCGGGAGAATAAACTGGTGAGCGCTGAATTTGTATTATGTCACATTCTTGGATCTCAAACATGACCCTTTCACGTAGGAATATGAAAGGCTGGTCAGGGAGTCGATTAGGCAACAACTAGGTGTATGAGTAGCGTGATATGTAACACTAGAAGAATATAATACGTTGCCAGCACGTTCCTTGGATGCAGTAATTCGCTGAACTAATCTACTTGGAATAAGTTATATGAGATGACAAGCCTTATTGAATGTGTGGCAGAACTGGAAACTTCTTGCAATCTCATCGTGAAGCGGCATGGCGCTTGAAAACTCTGTTGTGGTAGCCTGGGCCTGTCTTGCCAAATATGTGGCGTTCCACATATTCATTGCGAAACATCCCACGAGGGTCGACCAACTCAAGTACGCGCGTGAAGTCGTCGAATCGAGGATACAATTTGCGGAGTGCCTCCGGACGGAGGTGATGTGCCTTGGCCCAATGAGGCCGGCCGCCGTGACGGCACAAAATTGCTTCGAAACGCTCGAATAGGATCCTGTACGGGACCTCGAATCCGTAAGGCCTTCCGCAAGTCTCAGCTAGTGCAGAAAAGATATATTACGAGACACGTACTTGAACTGGACAATCCCGATCCAACAGGTCCTCTGTCCGTTACTAGGACTTAGCCAGATGTCGTCACTGTCGGAGAATCGCACTTCGATAGGGAAATGAGGGCGGAGACCATTAGGGTCAGAGAACTCGTGCATCAGCCAATCATGCAAATCATGAAGACAGGCTTTCGTATTTTCGTATGGGATAGCCCATTCGGTAGTATGCTGTGGATACTACAATAGAGTGAGTAAGGTGAGACTAAGAAAAGATGCTCCACTCACTCTACATTCCATGTTAAAGATACGGAAGCTATCATCAATCGCAATAACTTTAGTGCTGACCAGCCATGACGCGAATCGACCAATGAAGATGTTCAATGGCAGGATAAATCTTGCTACAAAAAGTAGAAACTGCACGACGTGAAAACCGATCAACGAATGCCAAAGCCAACTTCCCGATGGTTTTGTTGGCTAGAAGGGAGTGTGTTGGAAGTGTACATGAACTGAGCACATTAACCCACCTCCACGGTACGATCAGCTGAACTGACCCGCATGGTATCCGCAGCTGGAAACCACCAGAACCGAACATGTTCAGAGGCAGTGACGAGGCTGTCCAAGCTCCGCACACATTCATGAAACTGAATGGTTTGTTGTACTTCTTTGAGGCGAAACGCGGGCTCCACCTCAAGGGTAACCGTCAAGATAAGGCCGGTACTGCCTAATCCGCATATTGATGCTATGAAAAGATCGGGCCTCTCTTGGCGAGAACAGAACACGCGAGATCCATCCGCTAGTAACAATGACAGTCCCATGACATGCGTAGAAATAACGCCATAGTTGATGCCAGTTCCGTGGGTAGCGGTCGTGACAATACCGCCCAAAGTCTGGTCGGAGATCGAGCCGACATTAATCATCGCAAGACCGTGTTTTGCAAGTTCGGTATGAAGTGCATCAAGTGTAATTCCGGCCTGAGCGATAATATATCTTTTATCTGGGTGAACCTGAACAAATGAACATCAGTATTAATATTGCGCGCTTACGTGCTAATGATAAACCAATGACGAATGCAAGAATGTATGCCAGTGGGTCGGGGATGAAACAAAGTTTAACCGAATGAGTCTAAAATTATGCTCACCTCCAAAAGCCGATCGAGCTTGGTGGTGCGTAGCATGTAGCCGGTGGTACAGGCAAGATCACTGGGACTATGACCCACTCCGACTGCTCGGACCACTCTACCTTCACGTCGTGCTAGCTCCAGAATGAATTCGCACTGAAGTTCAGTTGTTGGCTCGAATACTGCGAGTGGGGTACAAGTGAAAGTGAGACCCCAATTTGTGAACTTGGCATTGGGAGAAGTATTAGGGACTGTTATTGGCTGAAGTAGGTCATAAAGCTGGGGAAGAGGAATAGAGGAAAGTTGAGGCGTCGATGTCTTCGTCGACATTGCAGGGACAAATAGCGAGGAGGATGGCCATCCATTGCAAAGGCTTTATAAGTTTTTGGGTGACGACTCATATGTCAACCCGATCCTCTGTAAGACAGTTCGGCGAACTCCGATGAACGGATATGACCGGATGTCGCAGTAATCAAAAGTGTGGACGAGAGTGGAGGTAACGCTCGAAGGCAATGTACACTACCAATAGGCACCAGGTCACATAATAATCCAAGATCGGATCTCCTCACCCACAGGCTATTACACTTGCGGCCAAATCGGAGGATTCAACCTGGGATAGATCTGATGCCATACGTTTGAAGCTATCGCCCCGTGGCAGAAAAACGCGTGAGACGAGTCTCCGGATCTGACATGGACAGATAAAGGTGTGCATCATGGCGAACTTACTCAAAAGTACTTTAGGATGTTCACATCATCGATCATCGACGACATACCTGCGAATTCAATCACCGCCTCAGGATCGGCCGACCGTCTCATCGTCGTCTCCCAACCGGAATTTAATGGGCAAAAAATTTGTATCCCACATGGCTGTCAATAGCTGTCAATATTTGCACGCACTCGAGGGAGTTATCGGGAATCGACCTTGCCAAGTAGTAAGTAGTTTTACAACAATTTAGCCATGAAGCAGACTAGTGACTACATTTCCGTTGGTGGTTGCGTTGGCAAAACTTTTCCCGTTCTCCCACGGGGACTCGACTCTTCCGTTAACGCATTTTAGGTCATTACCAGGAACACTTTAATAATATCCCAAGGGCCAATAAGATCAAGCAAAGCCAATACCGTTGCTTTAGTCACCATGCCAATCAATTGAGAAAGTCAAACACAACCCGACTCCATTCCTGCCCCTCGTAAAACAAAACACCTCGGACTTCCGCACTATCAATCTCAAGACCTAGTTCGAATTCTGTAAACAGAGATGATCAGCTCAAATCTTTCAGAAGCAACTACATCAACAAACCTGTGAAGAACCCATTTGGCTGTGGTATGCTGGCATTATGTTGGAACGTAGGCAGAGAACTCAAATTAACAGTCCATCTACAGAGCTCCATCGTTTCGCCCTTCAAGAAGCATAGGTCAGTGATGTACTGAAAATATCCCTGACGTCGTCGCCACATACCTCATCAGTGTATCGCATCATCTTGTCTGAGTCAGAAGTATACAACACAGCTACGAAGACACAATCTACATGTTTATTAGTATCGTGAAGCGGCGTAGAGCTGTATCGCACCCTGTCCATCCTGCGAGAATTTACTGCATTGCAAGTTGAACTAAAGTTCACTTGTGCCAATGTAATTGGAACGCTTACCAAAATTTCGTCTTTAGTATTTGGCTAGAACGCAAAGTCAACCAAAGATCATTACGAAGCAAGTCACCAGTTACCCTTTTCGCAGGATAGCGCCCTTCATGACCAAGTATTGTAAACTAGGTCCGGTGGTCAATGCACTGCGCCGGATGCTCATAAACCGTCGTTACCGGTTGTCACAAATAGGAACATTTGCGTTGTTCTCCTTGATGTATGCAGGACGTTTGGCCCAATCTTCTGGCTCAGCAGGCAATTTCACCTGGACACACAATCAGAAGAGGCTAACAAGCAGTCTAAAGTGTGAATGCCCACTTTCATGATGTAGGATCGTGGAGCGATCACTGTGGATACAATCGATTTGCGAGAAAGTCCGTACAGCGCGGCACCTCGCAGTGTAGCCGTGTCTGCATCAGAAGGGCGAGCGATGACCTTGATTCTCCCCGAAAACTGCGCCTGTCCCACGAGGGTATGTAAGAACTAATCAGTCGTGCATGACGCTTCACTCGTGTAAACCCACCTCCACTCGTGTAATGAGATATTCGCTGCCAGCAAAACCTCCCACGAGAAGCAGGGCATCGATGCGCTGCTCTACCTTCCTTGACTGTTCCTCGATCATTTCGAGTACCTGTCAAGAAGCCATCACCCCAGTGACAATAGCATAACTTCACGACAAAAGTCACCTGATTCACAACGGGATCAAAGACCTCTCGACGAATGAGATTCCCTGGAATTGCAAGTTCCCCGTTGATCAATCCAACAGAAGAATCGTGGGGATCCTGAACATTGAAACATGTGAAGTTGAAGTATGTGTCTGCAGATAGTGCGCATAAGCGTGAGAATCCAAGGGCAAGAATCTTGGTAACCATCGTCACTCTCGCCCCTAAAAGCGAGCTTATCGGTTTGACTGAAAGAATGCATGAAATAGGCGAGACTAGCGGGGTCCAAATGTGCAGGATGGTCAGCCAAAAGAGTTTTCACGAGCTCTCGGAATCGCAAATCGAGGAAAAGGGAACCACAATTGGCTCCAGATCGAGCACACATCTCGGCGATCTCGAGGTTAGACATTTGCCCGATAATTTTGTAAACGGCGAGGTCCTGTTGCCACAGAACGCATCAGCCGCGTGAAATAATCCGTCGCAAGGAAACGTACGACTGTACCACCACCAGCGTCACATATCATAAAATTCTGGTTGGGCTTGAGCTTGTGCAAGTCTGTGAGTCTAGCGCAGTGAACAGCCGCGGCCTCCGGTTCACTGAAAATGAATGAGATGAATGAAGGAACGAGTACGCATAAGATATCATACGTGATAATGCGCAGCCTGTCGCGCCAGTTACCATCACCTGCATGAGCCGATTGCACGAGGCCTGCGGCAATAGCAGCTTCGCGCATCATGTCGCATCCTTTAGCGTCCCAGGCTGCCGGGCACGTCACGAGCACATCAGCCGAGTCTAAAGGAACAGCAGATAAATTAGGCTATCCATATCTTTGATATGGTCACTGACTGAGATCTGCGACAGCACCAATGTCACGGGTAATTTGCTCTTTAGCGTATTCCCACAGACACGATAAGAAATCGACTATGAGATCCATTGCTGTTTTACCAGGCTAGAATACCGTAAATTCGATGCCATAAGACGAGGGGATAAGACAAACGGGCAATTGGGGTAGTCGAGGGTCAATCGCACTTTCATCACGGAGAGCACGTGGTTCAAGAAAAAGCTTGAACCTTGAATGAAGTATTTGAATCAGATAATTTCGGCTCATTATAAAGTCCCCACCATTCACATCGCGTAGTACCAGGCATGGAACTGGAGTTCTTCGCTTCCAGTCCCCAAGCAATAACTTGACCACGTTCATCGTATAGCAAGCACGTAGGTACCTTGCGGAAAGTTTCAAAAGATCCAGGCCAATGCAGAATTTGCTGTATCTTTCCGGACGCAATTCGAGAGGACCCGTATGCCTATTGTGATGAAAACCATAAACCGCAAAGCTTTCATTAAATCTTGTGAACTTACGACACCAGAAAACGTAGTTCCTGAATTCAAGTGAGCACAAGACTTCGCCAATAACAATGTGAATACTCACCGAAGTCAATAGAAATTGACATTCTCCCCTCGCTTGAAGGCGTCGGATCAATCCTAGCCGAAGTCACTACTGTAGTGGATATGGAAGGCGCGACACTGTAGTTGCTCGACGGAACATGGATGGGGTCAGGGTGCACGAGAGGTGGAGAGAACATGGTAGAACTTGAAGGTCCTGAAGGAGTATACGTAGCTGGGGGTGGTGTCAATGGTGCGTTTCCAGGGATTGGACTCAAAGGAGTAGAATAGTTCAGGCCTTGAGGAGGTGGTGAGGGCGTGTGGATCCAAGGAGTGCTATTTAACGACCGGTTGTTCTGGTGAAAGCTTTGTGGAGGTGGAGAAGGCCCAGAAGGGATGAGCAATGGTGATTTCTCTACAAATGGTTGTACGTGATGTTGAGCGCCTGGATGAGGACCGGGCTGCTGGCTAATGATACCATTGTTCACTGGTTGCACTCTGTTGGCATATTGAGTGTCAGGAGAACTGGCGGACGTCCCACAGCAGCCCATGTTGAAAGCAGCGAAAAAGGGCGGGACTTGACAATATGCCTTACCTTCAGTGCGACCGTGACAACTGGCCCTGGCTGGCGTGGCAGTGCAGGAAAGCTCCCAAGCAAACCAGTGCAGGCGTTAGTTTGAAACTAGCGCCCACCTATCTTTCAGGCATATGCTATACAAGTCTCACCCTGCAAATGTTGGGCATGTTGCATGGATTCAACTAAGGATTGTGTTCTTATACTACCGTCGATGGCAAATCTAGGCTTGATAGACTGTAACTCAGGGACAGCGCGCTACTAGTAACACTATGTGACTTCAGTTACGCATCCAGTAGCATGAGTCATGTGCATGAGTACTTGAGTAGACATCCGTATATGACCACTTTCTAGCTGAAATATTCGATGAGTATTGAAGGCTAGCTACGGTCATTAACAAATATAATTAAATTTATTCTCTTACCGTCGGCTCTTGAGGAATAACTTAGAGCCTCGCACATATATTATTTATGACCGTCGGAAAAATGCACTTACCGCTATACTTGCACCGAAATCATGTCGATTACAGCGGTTCCTGTAGACGGAAGCCGGAATCAAATGAGATCCGGAAAAAGCTGTGACTCTGAGCATCCTCCAGGTAGACACCAGTGGGATTTTCTAGCACGGTAGCTGCCACCAGGCCACAGGCTAGTGTTAGCGCTGTTGCCCACTGTGAGTATAGATGACTCGGATAAGCTGGCTGTCGACGATGGTCTTTCGATAATAATATAATCAGCCAACCTGTGTGACTATCCGCGAATGAAAATTACCCCTTTGCGAGTGCGACAAGTAAGGAACCACAGGGCAATTTCTGCGCCACTTATGCACAGACATATGTTTTCTTTAGTGAGTGTAGGCAGCCAGGAGGCCCATCATGATGATATCTTGCACGGGGGAAGCTAGAGGGTCTTGTGCCTAAGCCCAAGTGGGAACCATTCCGGAATGATCTTGTTCTTCCTTAGGATGTGGGATATCTGTTTCGTAGTGGTTCCCCTTTTGCGAATCGCACGTCGTATAATGGTGGCACAGGGTAACACCGATTTCTTCCGCATGAACAGACTCCTGTCATTCCACTCCAAATTTTATTTTGATTGCCCTGGCTTGCTTTTCGTCATATTTGCTGCATGTCCGAAATCCGGCCGCGGATAGGCTGACCGGGAAGGGTAATCGACGATTGCTCCGAATCGCTCCCGATCCCCAAGCGATGCCATGCAGGTCGTGGAGTCAGTTACTGTTGTCGGATGGGTTTAAAAATACAAATGACGGACCATTG
This sequence comes from Suillus decipiens, assembly GCA_016695475.1. Taxonomy (NCBI): domain Eukaryota; kingdom Fungi; phylum Basidiomycota; class Agaricomycetes; order Boletales; family Suillaceae; genus Suillus; species Suillus decipiens. The sequence goes on from MU172947.1 coordinate 188,180, forward strand.
AATTTTTGGAAACCCTTTTGAGTGAAGTGGGAGCTTCCCGCGAAGGTTTGTGAAGGTTTGCGTAAGATTGAAAGTCCGATTCGGTGGTACCAGTAGGTTTGCGAAAAATTGACTTCCGAGTCGGTAGTCCAATTTGCAGTACTACTACTAGTAAGTACAAGGTCAAAAAGTATGTATGTATTCACGCGACATGCCGGGTCCGTATAATTGTCATGATCAACCCTAGATCTCAGAAGAACCGCCCGCCATGGTTGCCTCCAAGGCAACCCAAAAGCTGTCCAGCATCGCTTCATCATGGCCTGTTGATCCATTTCGTCCAAATATTCAACTCAAGAACTTCTTGGTATCCCTCTCTGCCCATCCCAAGCTAACCTCTGAGGCTGTTCAAGCAGCACAGCTCCTGCGGGACAATGCCATACAGAGGAAGGTGAGTGCAACCACATGTGTTCTTATGCACGATTAACGGACAAGATTGTACGCTTTCCGCATTCAGTATGCACTATCGACAAAAACACTTCAGCCGGCTTCCATGCCAAGGCACTATGAACGGCTTGTGGAAGGGTATGAAAGAAGTGCAAGAGGCGCCGGGAGACCTTGGTGGAAGGTCTTCTTTGGAGTGTGGAAATAATCATGAGATATCAACCCCTCTCGTTTCCGCTGAACTTTCCGCGTGTCTTGTTTCTGTTGTTCGGCACTTGGTGGAGCGGAAGGTTTGTCACTCACTAGAAGCTCAGAGTATGTATAGAAGGGGTCCTCATGGTGACTTAATCCGAGAATAGATACCAAGGTCTGCACGAAACCGAATCAGCATCCCAAGTTGGCCATCTGGTGATTCCATTCCTGATGTCCTCGGATTCATTCGATCTATTCAGGCTTGGACTTGGATATCTCCATCACTTTGCCATAATTTTATGGTGAAAGTTCTGGCCGTCGTTATATTTGGCGCCAACAATGCCGCTTTGTAGACCTGTTAGGTATTTCAATTTCACCTCGTTAAACCCCATATGATCCATGTCTCCTGACCGAAGAACCCCTCATCACGAACAAATTTGTGACAAGTAAACCTAAGTTAAATTGGGGTCATGAAACCGCATGTACTGTTGTGTCATTTTGTCGTTCGTTCCAGATGGTTACAGCGCGGAACAAAACGCTGTAATATCAATTCGGTCCTCGCCGGATCTCATAATTTAAAAACATGGAAATGAGGCACAGCACGATCATCAACAGAAAGACGGCCAATACCGCTCACATCAAGACAATTTTTTGCTAAGGATGAAATTATGTGTATTGTGGAGGTGGAGAACATCCCGGAAATTAAATCACGGAACGAACCACTGACGGTGACTTCGGTCCTCGCCGAATGCTTTGAAAAACGATCGTTGTTCCGCGGACAGAAGAGGGTCAACACTTTCTCTCGCGTTCCAAGAGGATCAAATTGGGGAGGCGACCCCTTGATTATCATTCCCTGCGGCGTCTTCTGTCAAAACAATTAACGGCAAGCAGGCAGGCTGCACGATGGTCATACCAATCTAGTCTTCTAAGATTTCATCCTCGCCTTTGTTGGCCTGTTACAACATCAGGAGTATCCACACTAGGGTAAAAAGATACGCGTACCTTATCGATCATCCTCTTGCGCTTTTCCCTGCTCTTGCGTTGCACTTTGAGGTACTTTCCCAGGGGCGACTCCTCTATCTCCACATTGGCTTCCCACTGGTCAACCTCGTCCATTTTTCCTGGGCCGAAATTGATGCCTGAGCGTGACTGGTCTATCCATTTTGCACAGTCTTCCACCCGCTCTAGAAGGCCCTTCACCATTCCCGCTTCCTTTCCTAGCTCCTTGCAATTTTTGAGTGTTCGGCGGAGTGTGACAATGATCGGCACGATCAGTTCAGGGAATGCAACGCTTCCATGTACTGGGCCGCTGCCAAGCCACTCCGCGAGAAGGAATACAGTCTCCTCCACAAGTCCCGCCGCATATACTCGTGTCTTAACGTACTGTGCTGGAGCACGTATATGCGTTTCCATGTCCAGAGGGCGCAGCGTGGATGACTTGGGCTTGCCAGATGCCGTTAGGGTAGATGCGATAATAGGAAGGAGATAAGGCGTCAGTGGTACGTAAATACGCGTGTGTCGAGTCAGATGTAGCATCGAGCGTGCGATGTGTAAGTGGAATGGATACGACCGTGAATTCGAAATGAGCCTGCGGAGGAGATAAGCACAAGAATGACCACATATGGAGAACGTACTTGATGGCACCCAGACTGACCTGCACGAGTGGGTAGATGAGCGGCCTTAGCTCACTCTCCTGCCCGCCTCGTTCGGCTTCCGCATGTGCATCGCACGCGCGACCTAGCACAAGTGCCCAGAAGTCGACACAATGCGCGTACTGCCAGTTGTAGACTTGTTTGTACGCCTCCTAAAGGTGATGTAAGACGTCAGATCTGCTGCCCAAGCTACCTACAAGGATCTACTTACCTTTGTTTTTGTCTTCATGCCGCCACGTAGGAGGATTGCAAGCTGGCGTATGTACCCAAATGCGTGCGGATATGTTGTTCCATGATCTACACAAAATAATTCGCATGCGCAGTTCTTCATGAGTGTAATGGATGGTAGTCGATAGGTGCTCGTAGACTTGCACGCACGCACGAGCGCCAAGTAAGTGCTCTGTAAGGTTGGTTTGCGTTAAGAGGAGTAGCAGGTACCAAGATCGAGCGTACCTTGAGCACAAGATCCACGATAGAGTCATCAGTGGAAGATGCAAGTTGACGGATAGCGAGAAAAGCAGCCATCCGTACGTCATCCTCACCTGTAGACCACAGTTCTAAACATTTCTGTGTTAAGGGTCAGCCTCATTCAGAGATGGATAGCATGGGGACAGGGAAAAAACGGAAGGCGAGCACCATCGCAATGAAGGATGCAAACAGGAACACAGCAGATTGAAACTCGCCTTCAAGTACGTTTTAACGGCCTTGCGGCTAGAGACGACGTAAGGGAGGATCTTTGCGCTCTCTGTAAGTGCGAGGCGTAAGGTCTCCGGGTCCGTGAGCTGAGGAATAAGGTGAACCACATTGTTGAAGTAAGACAGTGTTAGTTTTTGCAGCGCTTTCTGCTTTGCAGATTGTGAAGGTTGTTTACTGATCATAGATAGAATGCGTTAGGGAAAGACTGTATGGAAAGAATGAAGGACGCACAATTTACCGTTCGGAAGTGTTTTATATGGGAGATGATGGTTTAGGACGATTGGCGTATACCGCAGGGAGGTCGTTACAAGCTTTGTGTACACTGTCGGGGAGACTGATTAGGCTACGAACCGCCATATATGAGGATGCGATGCTCACCCGCGGCATTGTCAATGCGCCATAAGAGAACCTGGTTGTCTTCATTCATATGCACTGCAGAGCGAAACGCAATGAGCAGTTTGCGGAGGGCTCGCAGGGAACGATGCTATGGCCATCAGGTCAGTAGTGCACGTGGGGTGAAAAGATGTACAATGTACCTCAAGGAGTGCTTTTTGCCAGGTTTTGAGAATACTAGTAGTAAGAATGGGCAGTTCCTCTCCCGTTTCTTCATCATCGTCTTCGTCCATGACGTCATCTTCGTCATCGATGTCATCGCCGCTCTCGTGGGCGGTAGTGAACTCAAGAAGCTCGCGATCATTCTCCTGTAAATATTTGTAGAACTCAGGATCCTTCTCTGCGAGTTGTGCGAGTTCAAGCATGTGACTTGTGCCATGATCTACCATAGCATGAGCAACGCATATAAAAATCATGCAGGTACTCACCTTCAAGATCATCTACAGACGCAAAGGACTGGTCGTCTGCTACATCTTCCTCATCTTCGTCTGTATCTAACTCGTCCCCTTCGGCATCATCCTGTGCATGTCAGAATTGCACCAAGTGAAGGAAAGAATGACAGTCCTACCTCATCTTCTTCAGCATCATTATCATCATCCATAAACTCCGCTCCAAGCAAGTCCTCGACGGTCATTTTCTTTACACTGGAGCAGGATCCTCAGTATTCGGACCAAACATAAAATGGTAATTAATCGACTGACTCTTTCCTTGCTTTCTTAGATACACCCTTAACCTCCTTTTCATTGTCGTCGTCATCGTGCTCACTACCATCCGTTTCGGTAACGGCCTGTTGCTTTCCCTTCCCGTGTGCCCCACGTCTCCCTTGAATTTTCTTCTGCATCTGTTGGTGCTTCTTCCGCGACTGGATTGCCTGCTTCAACTTGCCACTCGCAGCAAATTTGCGGCTAGACTTCGCTGCCTTCCCCATAGTTTTAAAGAAAGTAGTTATCCGGCTTTTGAAACGTAGTACTGTAAGGCAAACAGATGGAAGAGCATAGGACGTTCGCACTGAAAAGATTCCAAATCAAATATACCAAAAGAGGCAAGCGACTTTGGGCGGGCCCAGGCGCCACATGTTGACGCGGCTTACTCGAAACACTGGAATCTTGTCCTCAATCACAGTGGGATGCTTGTCGCGCATGGACTCATATGGCGAAGTTGAACCATCTTATAGTATGTCACAAACTTCTGTGCGGTCTCCATTGACTCTAATGATGGTCTGACACCACTTGGAGTCCAGTAGACATTATTTTTCTGCAGATGCTGGTTGTGTGCGCGTCACACCTTGTCCGTGTCGCGTCCGCCCCATGATCTATGCCTCATTAGTACTGCGTTAAACTTCATCCATGCCTCGTCATGCCGTGTCAGTATCGCGTCAAACCCCATCCACGCCTCGTCACTGCGTCGTGACTCCGTTAATGAAGCCCTACACTTGGTTGAATAGTCATTCTGATGCATGTCCTGTATCAGAAAATCTGTTGCAATGCATTAACTTTTCACTATGCAACTCGAGTCTGTTGCACGCTGGCTATGTACAACTTACTGACTTACAATATATATATATATATATTGAGTGTAAGTCCAGACGATTCTATCACTCAGGCCTCAGGCTCGGCTGCCTCCATTAATCACTAACAGGATATATATATACTTGTGCCGCGTCAATATTTCAATGTGTATGATTAGACCTCTTCAAAGGGAAGTTTAGACTGGCCACGAGCCTGTCTAACCGTGGAAGTTCACAGCAAGTAATTTATGTAAAGCTACACACAACATGTTACAGAAAGAGTAGGGGACGTACATAATCGTGATTGATGTGAGCCAGCTGGAATTGTAATGGCAATGTCAGTTGCACGCGAAGAAACCTACTGTGACCACAAGATTTGGCGCCGTGCGTCACAGCCGCGTCACGACCGCGTCAAAATGGAGTCTTGGACATCTTGGACCTACCACCATATACTCACTGTCGACAGTTCCAATGACAGATACTGGCTCCATACCGGTAGCAGTAGCGAGCACGACAGATGTACTGAACTCTGCAAACAGCCTCCTTACGTCCCATCGGGAACTACTCACACATGTGCGCAATTCGCAACGGGCACATCGACGCCAGCTTCGTGCTCTTTCGACCGCACCCAACGACCTACTAAATTTTCCATTAATTGATTCTCCTGCACCGTCACCGCTGCACTCTCCACCTTCATCACCCCAAATCGTTCCCCGTAGTCGTCCACAACGTCAAGATCTTCATCCTGCAAAACGTGCTCGGGTTGCACGCTATGCAAATTATGTACCAGAAGAAGAAACGATACGCAATGACTACTCGCAGCGGTACGTTGACAGCGGTGAGTGGCCACAGAATCGGGTTCTCGGTGCGGAGCCTTCCCGCCGTTTTGAAGAGTACGTCCACTACTTGCTGCTCCGAATCTGACCTCATGTTAATTTCAGATACCCAAAGCAGCAGCGCTTGCTTAGCTTGAAAAAGGAGTCTGTTGATGCGCATGCCACACCTCCATTTTTCCTTCCCTTTTCTCATATCTCTTCATTACATCCTCAAAAGTTCGATGTCATCCTCCTAGACCCCCCGTTTTCTTCGTCTTTTGACTGGGACGATCTCCAGGCTCTTCCCGTGCCTTCTCTTGCGGCTGACCCTTCGTTTATATTCATGTGGGTAGGTAGCGGCGCAGGAGAAGGTCTCGAGCGTGGTCGCGAAGTCCTCGCTAAGTGGGGCTACCGCAGGTGTGAGGATGTTGTATGGGTAAAAACCAACAATACCACCAATCGTGGGCCAGGGGTGCGCATTTTGGCTACCCTGCACTTACCTATCTGTAAACTGACGCTATCTACATAGACAGACCCACCTACTACATCTCTTCTGACCCGTACAAAACAGCATTGCCTCATGGGTATCCGTGGCACGGTACGTCGCTCGACTGATAGCTGGTTTGTTCACTGCAACGTCGGTGAGCTCATTTTCTACTTGCGGTTCTTATTATCTTATTGTCCACTACTTCATGTCTGACGTATACCCTCTGGAGAACTTGACACTAATTTAGTTTGCAGATACTGACGTCATCATCTGGGAAGGTGATGCCGCCGACCCGATGCGCAAACCACCCGAAATGTATACCCTTATAGAAAATTTCTGTCTTGGCACGCGTCGTCTTGAACTTTTTGGGCGGGCCCGTTCGTCCCTCCGTCGCGGGTGGGTCACAGTGCTGACTGCAAGCGATGCGGCTAAGGTGGGGGAGCATGCGCGGACTACAGAAGGCGATGCCGTGCACTCATGGAACAAGGATTCATGGGAAGAAGCGACTCGACATCTGGCTTCACTCGCAGGGGGCAAGTGTGTCGTGCCAAATTCACAGGAAATCGACGCTCTCCGTCCTAAATCCCCTATGCGTTCTGGTAACTCAGGTGTGAGTGGTGGAGTTGGGGTCGCCATCAGTGGTGGCGTAGGTGTGGGCGTAGGGAGTACCGGAGCGGGCATGAATGTAGCAAATATGAACGTCGACTCTAACATGAACATTCAACATAACCGGCGTCCGCCTTCCCAAAACCAAATGATGATATCTCCAATGATGGGGATGGGGATGCCGATGGACATGGGTATGGGCATTGGGAATATGATGGGGATGGGAATGGGGAACATGGGGATGATGGGGATGGGCAACATGGGAGTAATGGGAATGGGAGACATGCCTGGCGCTGCATTCCAATGGCTAGGGGATGGTGATCGAATCTGGGAGGATGGAATGATGGCTGGTATGGGTATGGGGGGTGGCATGGGGATGGGGAATGCGGGGATGGGGGTAGGAGGTCCGGGAATGGGTATGGGGAGGATGGGGATGGGCGGTATGGGGATGCATGGGCAGTGGGGCCAAGGATACGACGGGTTCCAGTGAGGGCCAATCTTGTGTAGTATAGACCCATGTAGGTCACTGGACACCCACATGCATACTGTATCATATTTCGCATCCGCCATTGCATTTATTTATTTACGGACTGTAGTGGATGTATTCATCCTTGTAACCTCACTGACAGTGTATGGCACATTCTACAATATCGCATAGTATATTATGACAAGTGCGATGTGTTTATTGGATGCCAGGTACGAGCTGGTATCTGCCTACCTCTCCCACCCGCGTGTTTGGAGATTGTTTTCATGACTCCGTCGACCACTTCACGAATCCTACTACGTATGAGGCTTATCCGAACAACTGTTCTCCACATCAGTGGCGATGCCGGCTGCACAAACATTCCAAAAACTTTACCCAGACTATAGAATACCTGAGCTCCTAAGCATGTTAGCAGTGAAGTCGACGAGGCGCGCAAGATTCGCGGGCCAACGAACTGCAGAAGAACTCCCGATGGCGTACAATTGCGCATGGTTCATTCGCGACAGGTTGTTGACCAGTGTGTGCACTGGTTTGAATTTGACAAGATAACCAAGGTGCGAAAACATCAATAGCAGATGAATGCCCCCGCGACAGCAAGGGCTGAGCCGAAAGGGTAAGATAATTGTTTTGAGTCCTCCAAAGCGGACCGATCGCGTATCATACCACGCTGCAAACTCTTGTGAGGCCTGTCAGGTGAGAGGTACTGATAGCGATTTCTGCGAAAAGAAATAGCCTGAAATATACGTCTACCAAGCAATTGTGAATAACCCACAACCGGGTACATTTGTAATCGGGACCCATGTATTTCAGCTGTTGAATCATGGTCGACTAATTGACCTTTTGCAATTGCTTTGATGCGAGGCCGTGCGAATGCACTGTTGTGGCCAAGATCGAAGTAGGTCGCAGTGGGGATGCTCGATCTAGCGCCAACTGTGGGTATTAAAAAAATCAGCGAGGGTAACTGTGTCGAAATAAGAATATAAGATAACGCATTTGTACCGCTTTACCCCCGTGGTGAGGGGTACCCGAGATTCGGTTGTTCGTGTCCAATATGAGACTATTGAGTGGTTTAAGCTACTTGAAGCACTGCCGATAGACGGACTGGTATATAGTGGACAATAGCCTTCACCTGTCGTCTACTATATTGGTAAGACCTGATTTGCCTTTGAAGGAAGAAATGAGTGAGATAACGATGAGATTGATATTTGGACGCACAATGGACGCATCTACTTACGGTGTGTATAGGGCTCAAATGGTACCTCATTTCCGTACCCTGCTATTTACAGCCCAGCTATCAAAATATCTCGAGGCGCCTATCTCCGTTCGTCAAAGGTGGCAGCACGTCTGAGCACGTTCACAGTGGAGCCGCTGTCAGCTTGTTAAGTCTGTGCACGTGTCAATTTTCCATCAGTTAACAACACGGCGGAATCTGATGCAGACGTACCTTCCCTTCCGGGGTTTGAAATAGACCCAATGTCCAATCATAAGGCTTGTGGTCCTACGATGAGATTTTCACGCACATAGATTGACTTCGATCAGCGCCTGTCAGCGCTTGTGTCAGATTCATGAGAGATCATGCTAGGTCCATTTAGAGTGGCTTATCGTCTTCATGGGATTCGACAGAAGCTCAGAAATAAAATGCACCTATGTTTGGTGACCGCCGATGTTATCAGGCTGCCACGTCCGTAAGGCTAGCCTGAGTTAAGTTACTGTCCCATTTTCAACTTCGTCCAAATGTCGATACTAATTTGCTGCGTGATCTTTTTGATTCATGATAGATCTAAGAAAATGCACTCATGAAGTTAAACTTGAATATGGACCCAGCTTGCGATGAGAGCGACAAAGAAGTAGGTTGCATTTTAATGTGCGGAAACGAAATGCACTTCCGGTTACAGCGTCTTGTGTATTTCCCAGTCATTACTCCTTGAAATACGACACTTCAACAGTAATCAGTACGCATGTACTTAATCGCACTAGTATTATGAACCTCACTCGGCCGCAGCAGTCAAAGCAAGAGGTGAATGAAACTCAGATACGTTGTTTTGTGAATCATGACGACGGTTGAAAAGGCTACTTATTACCTTCTATAACAGGTGAGCAACCGCGTAGTCATCATCCCACGAGTTGATAACTTGTATACATCACCATGGCACAGCGGGGACGGCAAAGGACCAATCCAGATCTTTCTGCGACACATTCAACAGCGGTGTCAACACTTCTCTTTGCACCAGTGGATGACGACGATAACGATACCATGAGCTCGCTCTCTCTTCATGATGATTCTCGTTCGACATCGTTGCAGCTTAGTACTGGTAGGACCCGTTCACCATACATACACCCCGGAACCCACCAGGCGAGGGCTTCAACATCTACGTTTAACACTGGTGGACAACCCACAGCTATTGTCTCTGCCTTGAACACCTCAACAACAGGCTCTACGCCAACCCAAACAATGCCTGGTACACCTCGCACCACCGCATCTCGAAAACCTTCCTCTTTACGCCACAGTTCCACTGCAGTTCCCGCTGAATCCACTTCTTCCGTCAAACGTCGTGCCTCCTCTCCATCTGCAAAGGAAGGTAAATACCCTTCAAAAACCACACAGCGCCCTCGCACTACTCCGCGTCTGCCGCACTCTGACGATCCCCCTGCACCTGCAACCGCACTGTACTGGTCACGAGCTCCAATTCATGGCATACTCCCCATGCGTGCGTTCAGGGCTCATACGGTCACACTTGTGGACCATGTTGCGTGGTTGTTCGGAGGATGTGATGATAAAGGTTGTTGGAAGGATGTGTACTGTTTTGATACTGGTCAGTTACTCTTCTTTCTGATGCATGTTTTATCTATGAGATGCTGATGGAGTTATGGACTTCAGACACAATGTACTGGTCACATCCTGACACTCTTGGTGATGTACCACCACCCTGCCGCGCCCATACTGCTACTCTCGTCGACCGTAAAATTGTGGTTTTCGGTGGGGGTCAGGGTCCAGTATACTACGACAGTACATATATATTTGACACTACCACGCGTTCCTGGTTCTGCCCCTTATTCCCTCACGCCCAGTCTCCCTCGCAGGACCCTGAATCTAGCCCTGAGTTGCAATCGCCAGCATTGCAGTCACAGAATCCTCCAGAGAAGCCTCTCCACCCGGCACCGCGTCGTGCCCACACCGCGGTCCTCTATAATGGCAAAATATACATCTTTGGAGGAGGAAACGGTCTCACAGCCCTCAATGATTTATGGACGCTTGATGTTTCTCGGCTAGATCCTACCTCACAATCTGTGCGTAGTTTCTTAATTATTGTCCTCACATTAATAAAATGTCTCCAAACAGACGTACTCTTACGGTGGTGGTCCCTTTGGCGGCTCTGGCACAAGCGGTGGGCTTCGCTGGTCCCTCGTCGAAACGCAGGGTGAGCCTCCCGTACCGAGAGGATACCATACTGCCAATTTGGTAGGGAACGTGATGATTGTGATAGGAGGGAGCGACGGTAGAGAATGCTTTTCAGATGTATGGTGTTTACACCTTGGTGAGTCATTCATATAGTGTTTTGGACCATGCATTGCGTCTGTTCTTTCCTTCGGTCCTGACTGCCAACCTTGTCCTCTTGACAGATAATCTCGTTTGGACCCGTCTTAATCTCCCTCTCTCTCACCGACGGCTTTCGCATACCTCCACACAAGTTGGAAGCTGCCTCTTCATCGTGGCCGGACATGACGGCGGGGCGTATAGAGACGAAGTTGTTTTGTTTAACCTTGGTGAGTACACCTATGATTTCAACTTTCGGCGAAAATTAACTGACGCAATTGAGCATAGTGAACCTCCAATACGAACCACGGACGGTGAAAGGTAAACCCCCTTCTGCACGCGGATACCACGCGACGATCCTTGCAGATAGCAGATTGTTTGTCTTTGGAGGGGTAAGTCATTCGTCGACTTTGTTATATCGAACTTGGATATCTTGCAAATACTGACATCCGTCCACACAGTTCAATGGTCACGACGTTTTTGATGACGTTCATGTCCTTGATCTGGCAGGTGCTGCATATTTACCGCAGGTGATGAGCTTCCGGGTTGATGTGTAAGCACCATACCCCATCGATCGGATAATGATTCCCTTCGGTTGTGTTCACCCGAGTCCTCACTAAAGGTTGGCGAGCTTATACTTGCTTTATTTGTGTGGTCGTTCGCTGAAGTAAAGGGTTTTCTTTCACAAACACGGTGCTATTGATTCTTCAAAAGCTATTGAAGTTTTCTTTTCTCATTTATGCAGCATCATTCACCTCTTTGAGGACCCTTTCTCGATCTCGTCGCTTCGCTTTCTCACGCACCGTTATTGACTAACATCTTTGCACGTCTTTGCTACCTTGCAATCTTCAACTTCCAAGTTACCATTACCAATTCATAGAGTACATATACCATCATTTGCAATTTAATTTTTCTTCTCCTGCTCGACAGCTGTATATTAGCTCCCCTTAGTATAAGAAGGGTGATGAGTCAGGGGGTGCGACGGACGAGAGTGCAAAGTTGTTTGCAAAATATTCATTATACTTGAGTCTTGCACCCCCGGCCTGTACTCATGACCTCTTCTCCTTACGAGAGCGTTCCCAGAAAGTGACATCATCACCCTTGTGGTGACTTTGACCAACTATGCCACCCCAGTGGCCAGTCTATTCCCGCAGCGCCTCTGGAGTTTGGTAGTCCTCTCATGTTGACTCAGCTCCTACTTTGGTTGTCCAACTTAGATTATCGTATTGATCACCTTCGACGCTGGGCCTGTGGATGCGAATACTGTAGTATTTCGTTCAATTCGACAGTAATTCATCCAGAGAGTGACAACGGAAGCAACAAGAGTATGGAAAGCCAGACTGCCGTACCGTGCTCTACTTCCAACGCTCCTACTTCTCAGAATCTTCTTAGTAAGGTAAGTAGCTCCTATTGGCCTCCGAACACCTTGTGTGACTCGCGACTATTCGAAAATTTTTAATTTTATTGACCTTCAGTTATTTAATGTGTGCAGAAGCTTGGATGTTCAAAACACTAATAGGCCCTACTTGCAATATTTGCGAGTGCATTCTAAATCAGATACTCTGTGCAGTGGTCCTCAGATCTATGATACTTCAAAAGGAACTTTAATAAAGTGCACGATACGACATCTCGAGATCTCAGCATTGGCAACCAAGCCTAAAATACTCTTAAGGCCTGGCCAGTAGTAGTAATGGGTGCATCATTATTAAGGGAGTGCATCATGGAAAGGACGAGTCTGGTCAGGTAGCAAGGTATAGGTAGTGAAAGCTCCTACTAGAAAGACACTGAGTAGAAGAAGGCGCGAGAGATTAGATAGTAATATTCCCGTCACCAATAAAACAATCTTCAGACCAGGGATCAATACGAGGGGGACATATATGGCTATCAGGCTCGCGGATACGGATACCACGCAGGATGATATCAGGTGGTTGGGTCTCTACGAGGTCAGGCGGCAAGGTAACACGATGATATTGAACCTGGGAGAATGAAACCACATCGAAAGTCAATCAATAGTGCCGAAGTGTCTGTAGGTGGAAAAGAGCGGCCAGTTTTGTGGGGTCTGTGGCACCAGAAACAGTTGTCGGAACGTTGGGGAGCTCATCAACATCTATAAAGACTAGACGCGGTGTTAGCCCTAAGTCGTGATGGAACAGACTGTATTGCACAATATAATTAGTATTTCGAACGTGTCCACAGGCACGGAAATAAACATTGTCGTCGGCACGTTTGGAACCTACACAATCCAAGAGAAACACATTGTGTGGCGACTATTAGGCTAAGACCAGTTATGGTGAACTTCCAAAGAAACCATCTATGAGCGAATGTCAAGGTGTGTTCCAATATTAAAAAAACATGGTCGTTGGCAGGTTTCGAACCTACACAATCCAAGAGAAACGGATTTTGATTCTGTTGTAATCGTCCGTCTAACACCAATTACGGCGAACTTCCATAGAAACCATCCATGAACTACACAATATCGAGGTGTGTTCCGATAGAAAAGGTCATCAGCAGGTTTCGAACCTGTACAATCCGAGAGAAACAGATTTTGATTCTGTTGTAGCAACCACCTGGCTAAGACCAGTTGCGGTGAACTTCTAAAGAAACCATCCACGAGTGAATGCCAAGGTGTGTTCCCATAGAAAAAAAACTGTACTTCAGCATAGTCCAGATTTTGTAACCACACTGGTCAGGCTAAAGTCTTTAACTCTTCCGCTTGACGACTCACAGGACCTCCCAAGTTGAAAACTTATGGAGTCTCTGATTGACACGGCCCGAAAAAAATGACATGGATAATAAAGTTCGGGTCTGAACGTCTACGAGATAATAAAATTGCCTCGGCGGGGGACAAAGACTGAAATAATTCATATTCACCATCATTAGCAGCAGGTTTAATTATGATTGACATCATCACTGCGTATACATAAATTTTCTAGAAACACAGCTTGAAGGAAATCAGCAGATACTAAAAAACGAGTACAATGAGGCAGTGAGCACACCGTGATGAATAACTGAGGCTATGGGAATTTCAGAAAAATGCGAACTTGGGCCCAAATGGCCGAGCTAATGAGCAATCGAAGAAGACAAGTATGACTCAAGGTCAAAAGTAACAGACGCATGAAGACAACCAATTAGAATGAGGTCCCGCATCAGGAAATTCTCACATTCCTTATTTGGCCCTTAAACAGACTTATTTCAGCTTAACTGCCTTGAGAATTTGGATCTACTTGTTTAAAATTTCAACTTGAATGAATTCAGAAAAAAAAGTTGAGATGTATTAATATACATGTTTTATTGTATTTCACACTCAAAAAATATAAGATATGCCAGGTGAATGATGTGAGGGAGAGCAAACAAGTTTTGAGATAAGTGAGTTAAGCTGATTAAGCATGTTAAGGAATGTGTGAATTTACTGATGCGGTGGTAAAACACAATACAACCTACTCCCTTATGACAGCGGGAATAAATCTATGTGACACATTAGAATGGTCGCACAGGGTGTTCGGAGGCCAATGGATGCACTTACCTTACTAGAAAAATTCTGAGAAGTGCAAGCCCCGGAAGCAGAGCACGATGGTCTGGCTTTCCATACAAGAGAGGCGGTGGAGGAATTGGAATTGAAGATGTGACTGGCTATCATCCACCCACTAGTATTTGCACAGTAAAGTCTTTGCGTTGATTACAAGTGACATATTCCTTTCAAGCCATGTGGCTCGCACGAGCCTTTCACTGCTATGGCTGGTCTCCACCTGTATTGGAGGCTTATATGCGAAACTGCTCAAGTTTCATATACAAGCGGAGATCATCGACCAGCCATTACTGTTTCTTTCCAAACCTCTTTGCAAAGATATACTTATACTGAGGTTGATTGCTTTTTATTGCAATTTCTCTCATTTTCAGAGGCGCACCATAGTCTTAAGGAGCCGAATGCTTAAGAGTATTCAGCCTGATGTCTCACTAACGTTCAATATTTCATTCTTAACCAATGAACTTTCAAGGGATGCCCAATCAAATTGTAGTATATCGAGAAGTTGTACACAGCGTAAATGGACTTGTGACTTTAAATCTACTGTAAAGTGTGGTATGTTCATCCGATCCCTTCAATACCCTCCGAGTCGGGCGCGTAAGCCACCAGCACTCACAATCGGAGAGGCTGATCTAAGAACAGGAGATGGATGCCTGTCATAGCCAGGCATCACCGAAGTTGGGGGCTTCTTCTCTGGTGAGAGCACTTCAGCGGTCCCATTGTC
>MU172947.1:203223-216901 GCA_016695475.1 Suillus decipiens
TACAATATACTAGTGTATTATATATGTGGACTACTACTAATGTTTTATATTCAGTGAACTATATGAGGCCGGCCAGCATGTATTCTACATAGACCAGCCAGGAACTGGCTGGCCATGATTCTGCAGGGTTTTGGCACATCTGGGGCACTGGTTCTACATGGCAAAATGACTGAAGTATGTGCCATGGTTGAGACAGGGCCCATAACCTCTAATGAATCGAGGCGAGGGAACGGGTGGGAGCTAGTAGATAGCAACAATAATCTCAGTCTGTATTCTGGGACTTGAAGTCCATGTACAATACTTAGTAGATAGCAACAATACTACTTGTTAAAATCAGCACACGGTCTAAGGAATGTTCAAGTGTAAGAACTCACATCTCAGTCTGTATTCTGGGACTGAGATGTTTGTTCGATATCTACGAGGTTTATAAGGTAAAACTGATGCGATATGTATATTAGCGTTGCAAGGAGAATGATAAAGTGAAACATTGGTATCTGGACGTCGAGTGGCACTCGACGTCTCTTTTCTTGTGCCTCTGTCAAACGGTCACGCTCGTACTACGTGGCATCATCCAAAGCATCCGATGCGACCGAATTCAACAGGAGAGTGTAAGCTCAGTGCTTACTACGTGCTTACCATATCAATCATCACATGGACATTCCCCTTATATATTATTGCTCCGACATATACCGTTTTCAGACAGACTCGGGTCTCCTACACACTATCACCTGCTCCTCTGTATAAAGCTTAGAAATCGACACTTTCGTCCTGTTATTTCTGTTATTTCGTTTAGTGTTCTTTACCGCACCCGCGGTAAGGTTCTAAACATCTCAGTTCAATAGACTAAGCTGTAAGTACTAAATTATTCCAGGCATCTACCATACTAACAGCTTTATTAGTTATTAGTTATGTTTCTAGGTATATACATTTACATAGGAGTTCAATAGACTTAGATTTATATTTCTAGTTCTAGGTCTCATAACCAGGCCTTTCCGGCTGGTTTCTCAAACAAACGCCTGCATCGTATCGATTCCATTACTAATGACACCAGTAATTCAGATGTTGATTATGATCGATCCAGATCAGGTGATCCGCGGGGTGTATTTGCATTTGATTCCTGCATATGCGTACAAACGCACAAACCAGTATCGTTCGTTCGACGCAGCGTAAATGGACTTGGAACTTTAAATCTATCGTAAAGTGTGGCGTGTTTATCTGATCCCTTCAATACCCTCCGAGGTGGGCGTGCAGGCCACCAGCAGTCACAAGCTCACAAGCACACAAGCGGAGAGGCAGATCTAGGGACAGGAGATGGGTGCCTGTCATAACTGGGCATCACCGAGGTTTGAGGCTTCTTCTCTGGTGAGAGCACTTCAGCGGTCCCATTGTCAAGTTCTTTGTGCAAACTTCCGATGAGGATCTTGATCATGTAGTCTGTGTTGAATGCGCCATTAGCAGGGTCGAAGGGAGTGGTGTCCACGATGTCCTAAAGAGTCGTGAGTGAGAGTGCGAGAAATCATGAAAAAGACGTACCCGAATTTTGTAACGGTCAGAGAGTTCGTCGTCCAACATATGGAGCGCTTTTGCAGCGTCTTGATCTGTGCCAATCTGCACGAATTGGATACCGAATTTTTCGAGAGGAACCTGCTGCTTGTCAAGGCGACTGGCGGCCTCAATGATGCATCGCAATAAGTCGTCACTGTCGGCTACAACGATGTCCGCGCATGTCAGACGCATTAGCACGGTATGGAAATACCACCTTACTAGCAGCTCCATCGGTGATAACAATGACAGAAATGGGTTCGTGAGTTGAGTTCGGGTGCTCGATGAGTGGCAAGTACATCTCAATGAGCTGTTCGAGTCTCACTCCCGTTGGCGTGTCCTCACCTGGATAAAGGGCATGCATGATTCGTTGATAAAGTTCGACAAATGCGATACATACCACTGGGACTGAGCTGGTCGAAAAGTTTCTGGACTTCGAATCGAGACTAGTCAAAAACATTAGGCCAAAAACAAGACTTGCAAACTGGTTCCCATACCCTCATATTTTCGGCAAACTGAGTTTGGTGCATGAAGTGGAGATCGAGCCCTTTGGATCCATATTGTATGGCAAGGTCGACGATACCACCTAGAGCCTCTCGCACTTGATTCCAGGAATCACCTTCGGCCATCTGTATACACAGAACATAAGTGGTCATGGATCAAACTCTTGAGGATGCCATCCTTACAGACATGGAATCGTCGATCAGGATGACCGTCTTGTACTCACTATCACAAACATGATCAGAATTTTTTAATAAAGATCAACGAACACGTACGCCACGCGTCGCAGTTCTTCCTCTTGTATCAGAAGAGATGGAGCAAAGCGAGGAATGTCATCTACGTGGAGTGTAGTTTGAAGGGTAGTAGTATTCTGAAGGATCGATGTAGACTCCCGAGTCTCGCGCGACCACAAATTGCTTGTAGTGCGTTTGAGCTCTTGTCTCCCCTGTTGTTGACGAGCGAGGACGACGGTACCCGGGATTAAATTTCCCGTTGCATCCTGAGATGCCAGACCCCAGCGAAGTTGAGATGCGCATACTAAAACCTCGTATTTTTCAATCTGACATATCCGTCAAAAATAGAAGAATGCGACAATAATAGGAACACATACCAAGTGCTCCTTGCCGACGTAGCTGATCAGGGCACCTGAAGTGTGATAGCCAACCTTTCCAAGATCTGAATAGTTGATATGTAAAGTGCCCGCATTGCGTGTTAATAGCACTCACGGAGACCTCCCTGTCAGCCAAACATGAGCGTCTTTGGCCCGGATTCCATGATTGCAAACCTTACCTCTAAATAAGCACGTGCAATAAAGAACGTTTGTCCATTGCGGTCTTCGCCAAAAGGGACAGCGTTCGGTGGAACAGTTTTATCCTCGATCAAGACCTTTGGGATCTGTTAGCGACCATTATAAACCCGATCAACGTCACTCTTACCCACACAAGCGGTACAGGTGAGCCGTTCTTCTTGAAATTAGTGGTACTTTCCCTGGCTTCATCAAGCCAGCTGTTCTTGTGTCTGGCGGCCGTGGTCGAATCACTGCCGAATGCTGGCACTGGAGCCGCATATGAGCCTGTGACAGGAGGGCGTCCGTATTCATACGAGCTTGTGACGGGGAGTCGTCCATATTCATATGCTGGCTTCGTGTACTGAGAGGTCTCGTATTGTGCAGGTCGTGGGGCTTGGTATGACGGACGTTGCTGATAGGGCGTCAAACGAGCTTCTGGCATCAAAGTACCGAAGGTTGCAGAATTAGAGTGTGTGGTGCTACTCGAAATTGATGCCCTCGACGACTGAAATTGAGTCGGAGTGGAGCTGCGCATCGTGAAAACTTGGTTTGTTAGGCTGGATGTAGATTCCTGGGGGATCGTCTGGAAGACACTTTATACCGTGAACTTCAGGCATCAGGCGTCGGTGCCTAATCCATCGATATCAGTTGCGCCATAGGGTTTGATAGGAAATTCCGTGATTCTTGATAGAGCAGGAATACAATAATAGTTCATCAACACAAGGCGCGATTAATGTGACAGCACTGTACGATGTATCAGAAGTTTATTAAAACTTTCGCCTATCCCGGAAGGCTGGCTGGTGAGCAAGTGTGATTGGGAAATGCCGGTCCAATCATTAACGGGAATCTGCACCGCACGACCCGGCACGTTGCCTCATTTCGGAAGCAGATGGATAACATTGCTTACTGTGGTCCAACGAGGTTGATCAGATAAAAAAAAAGTGAGAGCTCCCTTGAAACAAGAAGCAAGCCCATTGACCAATGTCTTCATGGATGAATCGATAACTTAGAGTTCGTGGTGGCAAGTATTTGAATTTCGGGAGGTAGCTCGGTACGCAAGAACATTGAACACGATGCATTGATTCATTGACCGGAAGGATCCAACCGTAGCCGAATTCACTTCAATGGGATAAGTGCCTGTCTTCTGAGTTCTCGCAGAATTTACCACGGCACAACGTTTCAGTAGTAACATCAGTGGACTGGTGAACAAATGAAAGTACTATCTTTTAGCCCAGAGTTGCAAAACATTTTGCTTCGACCAGTTTTTAAAACACAACAACTTCAAAACATTAAATAAGGAAGCAACAGGAGCATGTAGGAATTAGTACGTACTCTGATGTCATGTAAAAAAAGTAAGGAAATATTGTTGAGATTAACAAGTCGAACACATCTTTTAGTCGATAAGTCAAGTATAGCGGAACTTCGGAATATCTGAGTATCGGAGTATAAATAACATATAAATATGTTTTAGGAGATTTCCGAATAATATCTCGCCTTGACCTCCTATTGTCAAAAGCACTACTATCTACTAAACAAAGCATCTTCCTAAAGACTTATAGCCTTCCGTCCTAAAAAATATGTCAAGGTCATGATGCCAGAGAGAGGCCCGTGCAAAACAGTGTTTTCTCAGAGTTGCAAAAATTCTCATCATGTCACACTATGTCACACTGCCATCTCAAGTCTCCGAACACAAACTTGCACCTAGGACCCACACACTATGCATATCAATAGTACAACATTTATGTCTCTCAACATAACTCAGTGCTCATGTCAGAAAACATTAGGGTAGTGTTATAAGGCAACAGGAAATCACAATTAAAATTCCTGACCTTTTTGTTGCACATAATAGCTTCCCTTTGATGGATTGATGTAGAAAGTGCATATACTGAACAGTGTTTTGCTGCCACAAGCACTTTGAGTCCATTTTCATGGAATAAAAGATATGTACAGCAAACTATGTACTAATCATACTCTAGAATCATTATGTAAAGGAAATGAGTGGAAGACAAGTGTGCTACATTGTGATTTGTAACTCTGGACCAAAGACAGTACTAGTATTTACAGCTGATTCTAAAACTATGTGGGATCAAAAAATCAAAACTTGTGCATCAGAAATACCCATACAAGGACCCCCACAAGTGCCTGAGTAAGAGATGTGCAGTACTGCTTACATGCATGACAATGTCTGTCACCTGTTATGACTGGGGTTGGTCATGTTACAATTGCTCAAAAGAGAGTGATGGTCATTCATAGTTCTATGTTCCTCAAATATGAGAAATGGTTCTAAGACTTGGCTATGTCAAAAAACAAGGGTTTGGTGTAAAGATACAATCTAGCTTAGGCAGTAGCAAACTACCACTTAACCTAGTATATGTTGAAGTACTACCTAGCTGCTATACTTGCTAAGCAAGAATGTTTTACCTGAGGTTGCTGGTTGGTACAATTAGCTGTGCTTGTTGAATAAGGTGCTGGATAATTCAAATGGCTTATGCCAAAGATAGCAGTAGCATTTCCACCATTAGTGTGATAGATACTAGTGATACCAAAGCTGAAGCTGAAGGTAACAAGTTGTAGTGGTGTTACCAGTGATTGTTGAGGTCATACTCAAAAGTAAAGGATCCAAAGAGCTTTGGCCTCAGCTTGCATGCAGTGCCCCTTTCTCAAGTATTGCTCTTATTTTCAGAGGTGAAGGTATATGTCTGAAGCATCCAAAGGTAGACATGTATCAGATCCAGACATCCAAGGGTAATGGATATGGTATGTCCAAAGGATATCTAGAATGTAGATATAAAATGAGATACAAGACTAGTCTTGGACAGAGTCCTAACTAGAAACTAACAGAAATAGACTACCTGAAGGTAGAGCCAAAGACATAGACTATAGGAGATAATCCTAAGTCTCAGAGGCTGACTAGAGTTGGAAGGAACTCAAGTCCAGAGGGACAGAATGAGCAAAACTAAGATGGTATTTAAACCGAGGTTCTATGGAGGGTTACAGATGGAATATATACTGTAGATAACTGGTAAGGATAATCAATGAGCTAGGTCCAAAGGCTATGTACAAAGTATAATGGAAGTTTATTAGTAAAAGCACAGTGGATCAGTAAGCATGAGTTGGAAATGAAACATAGGTAGTGGATCAATAAGTAGGATGGAAATATACATAGCCAAAATACTGGAACAGGGAAATCACCAAAAGGGGATAGATGCAGGTATGCACAGTGGAGTTAGAATATGAGAAGTTGGAATGTTTGGATGAGAGTTCTGAATCAGATCTGTGGACCAGATGGAAGCAGGATTGATCAGATCAGATGTATGGTACAGTGGCTCAAAAAGTGTCCCAATGTTTGTGGATTTTCATCTAACTGCTTTACTGTGAGTCAGGGTGTGGAAATATGACTAAGCCATAGGGAGGTGTCAGAAAGCCCTGCTTCTCAGCTTTATGATTGGTCCTTGTGGTGTGGGAATCCGCTTGCACCATGCAAATATATAAACATTTTCATTTGTGATTCATTGGGATACTTTTTTGACTTTCATTTTGACCAACACAATCTCTATAATTCTGATACTTTATGTGACCTCCTTTTGTTCTAATCATTTATACCACTCTTTGTAAGCAAGATGCTTACCACGTATGGACAATGACACACTGATGACATCATACCTGATGTCACTTGTGATGCACCTTGGCCAGACTTCTCTGATTGGACACTGTATAGGATCTTATATCATATATAAAGCCAAGGTACCCATTACTCAGATCAATGCACCTCGGCCAGACTTCTCTGATTGGACACCGTATAGGATCTTATATTGTATATAAAGCCAAGGTACCCATTACTCAGATCATTCAGTTTACCACCTAGTCAATCATATGCTCTTCCACATTATTGTCTGTCTGATTAGTATTGCCATCGACATGACAGCTTTCCACTCTTCTAAATATATTATCTGTCAATTTCTGATATTCCTCCCTAGCTATCTTGCTTTATCCTACTACAACTTTGTCCTATAGCTGAAATAGCCCCTATTATGAATTTTAATAGGCTGTAGGCAATTTCTTGAGTAATTACCAGAGATATGTGATACATTTGAGGTTTGGTGACTGCCCTGATTATCACAGAATACTAATATTATGGTCTTCAAGACATTGGTGGCCAACTGAGATATGTACTTGGGGTCATTATCATATTGAAAGATAGTATTAATCCATGACTCCTACATACTTTTGAGCAGACACCTATCTAAAATGAAATTGGAACACTCTGTATTTATTACCCCCTGTGTTTCACAGACAATTTCCGTTCCATATAGCCTTGTACCATCAAGTTTCATCTTCTGAAGTCAAGACTTTGTTTAACTTCTCCTGCTTCTAGTATATCTTCTACTTTTTTTCACAGATTTTTCAGGTTATACATATGACCCCTTCCTATGTATTTTGGTTTTATCTGACCAGATAACCCAACTTCAGTCCTTGGTAGTCCAGTACCAATGCTTTAAAGCAAAAGTTTGTCATGTCTTTCTATGAGTCAGAGATAGAAGTGAGTTTTATGCTTCATTACAGCCTTTAAATTGGACACCCTGAGGGGATTACTGACTGTCTGAGCTGGGCCAGTGGTAGAGATAATGTAATTAATGATTTTTATAGACTTAGCAGCATTAATAGCCTGCTTAGTCAGAATATGATAAATAAGATATCTGTTGTCATATATGGTGAGCTTTGAAGTTAGCTATGAAATAGCTTAAAAACTACAATATTAGTGTTCTATAATGACCAGGACAGTCCCCAAACCTCAAATATATCAAATATCTCTGGTAATTACTCAAAAAATTGCCTACAGCCTATTAAAATTCACAATAGGGGCTATTTCAGCTATAGGACAAAGTTGTAGCAGGATAAAGCAAGATAGCTAGGGAGGAATATCAGAAATTGACAGATAATATGTTTAGAAGAGTGGTAAGGTAGATGACTTGCAAATCCAATGAACATCACATGATGTGACCAAGTTGTGACACTCTGCAGATAACCTCTCGCCGACTGTGCCGACTGTGCTAAACATTGTAGATGACATTATGTGCAAGTACTAGTTGAGCATTAAGGAATATGTAGCAAGTAATACATGTCAGACAGATGTCACAGACTCAGCTGGGTGAAAATCATCAAACTTTTCATGAAACAAGGCTATGTGCTATGCATCAGCATGAGACTCTGTTACAATCATTGTATGCCCCTATTCATTTCTCTTACTTACGCTTTCTCTTTCTTCTTGCTTACTTTATCATTCCCTTGTATATCACTTTCACCCATGGTCACTTGACCATACATTCATATGTGACTCATCTCGACTCAGCTCTGACTATGACTCAGTCTGACTCCCTATGACATCATACATTCAACACGTTGTACTTTAGCTGCCTTCCTTCTTTGGTTATGCAGCCTGTTTATATCTGATGAGCCTGCCCTAAAGTCCCTTGTTACTTTAGTATATAAATGCTCGTAGATACACTGTATTTTCCTTATTCTAATCTTACTGGGTTTTACCTGGAACATCCTTCACTAAGGACCCCCAATCCTTAGTCGTCCTGATTGTATCTAAGATTAGCACACCTAAGTCTTAGTCTAAAGCGAACCTTTGCTTCAACTCAGCTAGTTCTGTGAAACTGTTCTTGGACCTACCTTTGTTGTCATAGAATGTATTCAACTCAGCCAGTCTAGTCCTCTCAGGCACTTGACTGTCTTTGTTGCTTACCTGAACCTATGTTAGGCCTATGTCTGGCTAGTGTAGTGAACCATTGCTCTTTTGCTTTGGTATATGAATCCACATTCAAGAAGCCTCTTGTGTGCGGCCTTTGTGTTAAGAACTATCCCAGTTCATAACAGACTCTAATCTTGACTCCCAAAGTTGAGCTACTCACAACATTTTCATCATTTTCTATATTTGATCCACTGGTTCTAACTTGTTTCAATGCTCTCCATGCTGTAAGGTTTTCACTCCAGCACTTTGGACCTTTGGTCTTGTGGCTGCCCATTACACCAAAAATAGGACAGCATGTTTGGCATCATGGCAGACTTTCACTTTAGGCTTTGCAAACCTATTCAGAACACCAAAAACTTCACTTCTTTTGCATCTTGCAACTTATGATAATTTTGAAAATGCTTGATGGTGCGTTACTATATTCTACATCTACAAGCATAGGCATTTTTTATTTCACTGCATCATTAATTAGTTGTCCTTTTTTCAGTTTTGTCACAAATTTGTAACATTAGTCATGTGACGTTCATTTGATTTGCAAGTCATCTATTGGTCAAACTGAAAGTCAAAAAAGTGTCCCAATGAATCACTAAATGAAAATGTCTATATATTCACATGGTGTAAGCGGATTCCCATGCCACAAGGACCAATCATGAAGCTGAGAAGCAGGGCTTTCTGACACCTCCATATGGCTTAGTCATATTTCCACACCCTGACTCACAGTAAAGCAGTTAGATAAAAATCCACAAACATTGGGACACTTTTTGAGCCACTGTAGTCCATCTAAGGCCAGAGTAGCTTAGTGGGAGAGACATCAGAGGTTGATAGCAACATTTGATATCGCACATCTGGGTAGTGATACTGAGTGTTAGAGACGTGCTCGGAGGGTTAATGGATCATAAAGGGCTTTGGCCTCAGCTCATGCGCTGTGCCCCTTACCCAAGTATTGCCCCTTAATTTCGGATAAAGTCCTAAGGAGAGTTCTGGTGAAGTCCGGATGTAGTCCGGACGAACTCTAGGGCAGGATAGCTCAATAGAGCTCCGAAGGACTTCCAGATGAGTGCGGGAATGTGCTGGAACTATTCCTGGATGATAGGGGATGATGACAAGACTACTTGGACGAAGTCCAGAGTAGAACAGTGAGGGATGTTACAATAGGATGGAGGATAGAATAGGACTGGACCATAGGACCATAGGACCAAGGGTCCGAAGGTCCGAAGGTGCAAGGATCCGAAGGTCCGAAGGTGCAAGGATCCGAAGGTCCGAAGGTGCAAGGATCCGAAGGTCCGAAGGTATGAGGATCCGATGATCCGAAGGTACGAGGATCCGACGATCCGAAGTTACGAGGATCCGATGATCCGAAGGTACGAGGATCCGACGATCCGAAGGTACGAGGATCCGAAGGTCCAAGGATCCGAGAGCAGGAGTAGTGGAGTGTTAGGTGGATAACAGATGGGCGGACAGATGGACGGATGAATAGACAGATGGACAGATAGGTAGACGGATGGACAGATGAATAGACAGACGGACAGATAGATAGATGGACGGATGGACGGATAGATGGATGGACGGATGTGTGTACGGATGGAGGAAGTGGTATAACTACTATGGAGGAGTAGGCCCAGATGTGAAGTAGAGAAAGCGTGGACTACTTCGGACGAGGTCCGAAGGTAGAAACTAACAGAGGAAGACTACTGCAGGTAGAGTCGAAGGTGGAACGGAAGACAGACTACAATCGGACAAAGTCTGAAAGTGATTATAGGACAGAGAGTCAAGGCTCCGGACTAGGGAGTACTCCCATAGTCCAGAGCTGGAGACTTACAAGGGCTGGAGCCCAAGTGAGAACGGAAACAAAGTTATATAGACAGCAGAATAAGTAAGGGTACAAGCAATGATCAGACTGAGGTCTGCAGGAGTAGTACTACGAGTTTATATACTGTAGGTAGCATGCCGGAAGGTGAGTAAGCATAGTCCAAGGCTATGTCAGAAACATAATAGTAAGTACAGCAAAACATCAGGCTATGAACTCGGAGATGAAACTTGTATGGAACAACTTATTGAGAAGGAAGGCAGAGATAACCGATAGCCGGAGGCAGAGATGACCAAGAGGCGAAGGCAGGGATGACTGAGAGCCGGTGGCACAGGTATATCCTAAAAAGGATAATGCGCAGGTGCACAGGAATGGGTCCGGATATGAACACGGATCGGATATGGATCGGACGAGTGTCTCGGATCGGATCTCGATCGGATCTGGATCGGACGAGTGTCTCGGATCGGATCTCGATCGGATGAGTGTCTCGGATCGGATATGGATCGGATGAGTGTATCGGATCGGATATGTGAACTGGATCAAGTGGGGATTAGATGGATGTGGATATGAGCAGGATGTTATAGTGCAAGTCAAGTGTAGAATCCGGTATATGACACTGAGCCAAGGTTCTCACTGACTGATAGACTCTAGTTATTAGGAGACTTGGTAGTGAAATCCAAGGACATCCATTCCTGCTAACTGCTTAATACTCATAGTGAGTTCCTTGGCAGCAGGATTCAGTAGTAAGCTAGAGACCCTTGAAGCATTGGCTAGTCTTGACCAGGGATTCTACCTGCTTGTCTGACAAGGGTGATTGTTGTAACTTCCCGTAAATTGCAGTAGCATAGTTGCACCAAAACACCTGCAGTTTGTTCAACTTCTGTGTTTTTTTTCTTCTTTGTTGATCTCACAAGAGTACCCTTTTGCTGACCATAGCTTGAGGAATGTGAACAGCCACCCACAAACAACCACATTATTAATCATTAGCATTTGTCTAAATCACTGACCATGGGGATATTTGATTTTATAGGTGTTTATCTATAAATTACTTATCCAAGAAGGCACTGGAAATCATAATGTAAGGCTTGGTGTGAGTTCGAAGGGGAAAAGAGAACAGAATGAGTGAGATATAAGAGACGTGTTAGTGCATAACACAAAGAGAGATAAGGCTAGAGACAAGGACTTTCTAGGAGGCTTTCTGTCGTACTTGGAGCAGGGATCTCACAGTAGGACATGCTTCGCTATGCTCAATATGCTGTGTTTTGCTATCCTCTGTTTTTGCTCTCTTTCGCTGTAGATATGAGAGTACATGGGTGGTATATATAGTGAAAATAGTAAGGGTCCTCGGTGATGGATGAGCCAAACGATTATGTGAAAAGAGAGGCACTAGGGAGTGGCATTGCAACTGATAAGGTAAAGTGGAATGAAGAGAAAAAGGGTATGAAAATTTGAATGAGTGATGGTAAGAGTAATGAGAGTTGCGTAGCATGTGGTTGGTCTTGAATATTCTTGATTTGAAGCATGGTCCAGGCGTAGAGGACCTCTGGTCCTTACAATAATATAACAAAGGGTCAAAGGTCTGGCCTAGGAAATGATCTCATGGGCCTGAGCCAGAGGCTTACAAGGGCTGGATATCAAGTGCAAGAACAGGAACAGAGTTATATTGACATGAGAAATAAGGAGGTACAAAAATATAAGGCAAAGGATAAGTAATGTTCAGACTAAAGTCTGCTGAAGTACAAGTATAAGTTTATATACTGTAGGTATCATGCCAGAAGGTAAGTAAGCATAGTCCAATGCTATGTATGAACCATGCAGAAACATATTAGTAAGTGTAACAGAACATAAATATATGAACTCAGAAATGAGGTATGTATGGAATGACTTATCAAGATGGAATCAGAGATAACCAAGAGCTGGAAACAAGGACATACTCTAAATAGGGTAATGCACATGGCACAGGAATATGTCCAGAGATGAACACAAGGAGATCTGGAGATCCAGGATCCAGATAGGATGCGGATGAGGGTTGGATGTGGTGAGGATGTCCAAGATATTGGAGGAGGGAAAGTCTGGACATAGTGGTGGGTGAGACTGTTCTCAGGGTAGACTAGGATGTGCATAGGACTAACAGGCTAGCTGCAGAGGTCCAGAGATGCAGAGATGAGAACAGGAGATGATAGTGGAGATGGGGTCTGAGATCCAGTATATGACAAATACCTGGTTCACTGGCACAACTATGGTCCATGTTATATATTGGATCTCAGACCCCATCACCACTATGATTGTTACAATTGTATGTACCCCATATTCATTTCCTTCATTTCCCTCTCATACAATGCGATGTTCTCACTTATGTCATCATTACCTTGTATGATCTATGTCTCAACACGTCTGTACTATAGCTGCCTTCCTTACTTGGATACACACTTACTTTCTCATGATACTTGTCTCACACCTTATATGTCAGTCTTGGTCTGTGCATGCATAGCTACCTCTATTTAAGCACAGCATGCTTCACTCTTGTTCTTTACTTTAATCTTACTGGGTTTTACCTGGAACTTCCTTCACTAGAGCCTTGCAACTCTAGTCATCTGAATTGTCTTTCTAAGTCTTAGTCACAGACCAAACCCTTGATCTCATTGTACTTGACTTAGCCAGTCTCATATTATGACTCTATACTCAACTTAGCTAAGTCTTGTATAGTGAACCCTTGCTCTTTTGCATTGGTACAGATAATGAATGACTGTCACTTTTATTTGAGTAGTCATATTGTGACCAACTCCAGTCATAACAAAAGATTAAAGTCTTTATGAATGCCACACATCTGTGAGCACCAAAAACCCTGAACCCTGACTAAATCTTAGCCAAAGATGCACAAGTACTGATACTGACATAGCAATGTCTGGATCATCTACCACACCAGTGAAGATCATAACACCAGAGCTTAAAGCTGGGTTACTGACAGAATTCAATGGCACACCATCTGATGCCAAGAGATGGCTGTACTCAGTCAAGACCTACTTCTCCCTTAACATCACCTACTATGACACCGACAAAAAGCAGATTGCCACTGCTCTTGCCTATATGAAGAATGGTACTGCTAGGGCATGGGTGTCAAACTTTTACTCCAATATATTCAAAATGACAGGAGGTGTTACGACTGGGATGGGCTCGTTGAATGACGGTTCAAAAGAGAACAGCGGTCGTTTACGTATCAATGCTTTACGTAGAAAAGACTACGACGTTGTCAGACGACACAGATGGTTTCGTGCTGGGTGCAGTA
>MU172947.1:234923-249369 GCA_016695475.1 Suillus decipiens
GAGCCAATGAACTCAGTAAACTTTGGATGGGTACTGTCAGGTCACGGCAGGAAATGTCAAGCATGCTGGAACTCACATTCCTCATTCCATGAGTGGTTTGGACCCCCCAGGTCAACTTCAATGGACCAGAACCAGGCAAGGGACTCATTTCGCTGACCTTGGGCATTTGGATTGCCAATGGCAGAGCTGACTTTGAGCTGCTCACAAAGTAGGGGTATGTATTTCTGAAGCTGGTCTTGCCCCAGCTCCAGTCATATCATTTCCTTCCTGGTCCTCATATATATACTGGCATGGAGGGATACTGCCTACTGCACAGACATCACCTAGGACCAAGCTCAAGTTTTCAGTGCTTGGAATTTGGCTTGCCTGACTGTTGTTTGGAACAGAATAGCCTTGTTGCACAAATGAATGTGGAGATTATGAAGGGCATATTAGCCTGCCCTTCATGAAGCAACATTTCCAGCAGAATCAGATCATCTGCCATACAGAGTCTGCATCAATCAACCCTGAGGTTTGATGGCAATGGAATTATGGTGAGCTCAGGGGTGTTTGTCCATACATCAGATGTCTCAGTAAAATCTACCAGGTCATCTTTGAGATCATCAAGAATATCTATGTTGAAGTTGTCAGGATCTTCATCTGCATTGAATCCCTCTCCAAGATGTGTAAGAGCAGACCGAGTGAATCCATCTATTTGGCCTTGAAGGCAATCTTGTTGCTGGGCAATATTGAGTCTCTGTGTCTCTGTTGGCCTTCTTCCCATTCGTTGTATCTCAATCAGCAATGCAATTTGAGCCTCTTCAATTGCCAACCCCATGGATATCCACATTGCAACAGATCTGTAAAAGGGTGCTGCATTACAGGCATTACCATCCTCTAGAAGTCTGAGCTCTATCTCCTTTTTGCTAGGTGCTGAGTGCGACATGAATTCAGACCTTCAAGGAGGCCAAGAACATACTCACCCTTCTTGATATTGATGTCATATAAGTCTATCGCTGCAGGATCCCTGATTCTGCTGGACTGAGTGACCCTCTCTTGGGCTAACCATTCTGTCTTTAAATGGCCAGGTGCTGCTTCATCAAGCCTGTTGAAAACCCTGCCACTCTCAGTGATGCCATTCTTAGCAAGCTTGTATTTCCAGCAAAGAGTCCTTTTCATGTGGATCATTTTGCAGAAATTAGAATCATTCATCTGATAATCAAGACATTCCTGTTGATGCAGTGATGACATTCCTCAAGCAGCAGGGAAAATCAGGTTGAGACATGCCCATAGGGTCTCTATGATCTCTCCATTGATCCGGCCAATGTCTTCAATGAAATTCAATGCATACCAGACATAGCAGCTGTCTTGATGGCCATGTACATGCCACAATCTGATTCCAGGAATTATGATAAGTTCCAGGACAATTTCAAGAAATCAACTTCAATCCACCCAATCCCGAAAGTGCTTGTTGTATTGACAGTTGATATCATAGAAGGTGATGGCCCTGGTGATGCCTTCCATGTTGTGCTAGGCAGCCTCACAAAGGGCATAGTCCATGTTCATTTGTCTGCAAGTGATGCATGGTTATCCCTAGAAAGTAGAACTGCATGTTTGGCTTGCCTTTCACCTTTCTGAAAATCTACCATTGAGTGAGGGGTGAAGCAACCATGTTGGGCACATGCCACCCCCCAGATGCTCATGGACTCAAGCTTGTGCTGAACCACATTTGCCTGATTTATGGCCCAGTGATTGTTGCAGCTCGATTTTTCCACTGTGTCAGAAGCCTCTGCAAGATGCAATTTATACCTGTCCTTTCCCACCATGAATCCCAGCCCATCAGATAGCCAAACCTCATCATGTGGCTTGATAGGATGCAGATGTTCAGCTTTGAAATTTCTATCTATCACAAATGACTGGGTGTATTTCCAGCTTGAAGTTCTTATTATTGCAAAGTTTGCTCATGTCATGTAAGAGACTCACTCATCAAAGGAGTCATCCCCTGACATTGACATGTTAATCCCAGGCTAAGAACAAGCTGGGCAAAATAATGTGAGATCTTCTGCTTTAGAGACATTGGAATGGTGACCAAAGCCATGCCATTTCATGGTCATCAACTGCCTCCACTGTTGAGCAACTCTCATGAGCTCTCTGTATCGGTCCTTCTGAGGTGCTTTGTCAATATAATTTCTTTCAGATGCAGATATGGCATTACAAGAACAAGGTGTGGAAACATGCTTAAGGTTATTCACCGGAGCTTGCTGTAATAGTTCATCACCCAGGTGCCACATTCAAGGTTGTCCAATAAAAAGTCATCCAGGACTCTGAAGGTGAAGGCAGTCTTTGGCCTGTTGAAGGATGCAGGAAAAAATCCATGTCGAAACAATTGAATGTCTGAACTCAGAGCATTTGGATAATGACAGCATCAAACCTTGAGGCGATGAACTCTGGACTTGTCAATGATGACCATGGTATTCTCCTTTGGCTGGAACTCAGGTCCTGATACAGATGGTAGATCTTCAGGTTCTTCTTCATCAAACAAATCCTATCTACCTGTAAGTTCCAGACATTGTCTGCCATCATGACCAAGGTGTATGACTAGTCTGACATGAGCCAGGCAGCTCTGCTCGAAGAATTGACCATTCCATTGACTGATCCAGTGGAAAGGATTGCAATGATGTTGACTCCAGCAACAGCCAGTGCAGTAGAGTGGCTCCCCAAGACAATCTTGACATTTGTAGACCCCATCCTGGTCACATATGACACATCTCCTGTTTTTTGGTGGAGCTTCTCTATCAAGGAGGTGATGTAGATATGATTCCTGCCTTGGCAGCCATTGCCTTAAGTAGTCATTTTGACTCTGGATGGATTATACTTAGCTATAGTTTTAATGACACTCCAACATGAAACATGAACTTGCCATGGTTCTTTGGAGTTGCAATGGCTCAAACGAGCCTTGGTCTTACTCATAAGCATTGTCAGGAAAGTCATCCAAAGGAGGGGGTGCCTGAACAGGCTGAAGTGTTGGTGATTCTGGAAAAGAGTCAGGCATGGACCTGTAGGCATGTCATCTTGTGCTTGCAAGTGGGACCTTGACCCAAATCTTCCTGCCTTTGCTTCCCCTTGCTTCTACCCTGTGGGATTTTTGCAGTGGAGTACATCTACCTATCTTCATTTTTTTTTCCTGATGTTGCAGGCAAAGGATTAGCTCAGGAAGTTCAACAGTGTTGTCATTCCAATACAATGTTTGCAGTCTGGTTAGCTCATTACCAATTCAGGCTCATTACAAATTCATTTCCATTAATGGCACATCATCCAATATAGGTTGATCAACCAACTGATATGCTTTGCTCAAGGTTCAACTTGTAACCATTTTTACTTCACCTTGCTTAACCTCAGCTAGTTTTTCCTTCTGATTCACCATGGCCAGATCAGGATATTCCACTCACCCAACTTCAGGAAGATATAGGGCACATCAATGACAGACACAGAAGCTCACAGACAAGGAAATTACGGAGCTAAAGAGGTACCTTCCTGAGTGGACTTCTGCAAAAAGGAAATGGGGAGTTTTCACTGCCATAGCTCGAGCAGCCAGGTTGTTTGCTCTAAAAACCAACCTAGGATAATGGAAAAAGTGGAAGCAGGTGATTGATCCTTTTTATGTTGAAAATACAACATGTTGATATATCATTCATCCATCAATCTGAGATGTACAAGACTTGGCTGTTCAACAACAAGAAAGAGAAGGAGAGGAAGGACATGATAAAGTATGGGAGGAAATGGATGCCTAGGATGATGATCTACCAGCAGAACTGGGAAAAGGTGCTGAAGAGGATTGAGGACAAGTCCAGGGCAAAGCCAGGAGCTCCTGGGATGTTCAAGCATTATCAGGTGGCTGTAAAGAGAGTGATGGCAGAATTGGACAAGGATGAGCTAGAGAAGGCAAAAGAAACAGCAGAAGAATGGTCAAACAACTTTCCACCTCACAAGGTACAAGCACAAGTTGCTCAGAAGAAGGGCCCAGCATATATGGAGCACTTCTCAAAAGAGATATGGAGGCAATGTGGGATGAGATTTTTTGTGCTATCAGCTTGGAAGAATGAACAAGGAGAGGTACTTTTTGGGATGTAAGTGAATTTGTTCAGTCCTGGAAGATCTGTCTGAATAGACATCATGCAGGCATGATGATAATGAGGCTTTAGGAGATGGTGACAGCTTCATGAAGACAAAGGACTGGGAGTACACACAGGAACAGTTTGGTGAGTGCTTGAACTGTGCATACAAGGAGGAATGTGTTGATTGTCATGATGATAGGTGCCGGGGCATGGGACAGAGGATGACATGTGAAAGGAGGTCAGAAAAAAATCTGAAAACTGGCTTTTGAACTTGAAGTGGATGGGGATGGAATGCTGGTGCTTCTGGACATCACCAAGACAAAACTGGAGGAGAAGAAGGCCATAGTCAGGGCTTTCCTTACATTGCACTATTGTGAGCCTCTCATAAGAGAATCACTGAATGTATTGAACACATGCACACAGGACTTTGTTCCAGGAATGACAAGGTGGTCATTCCATGGAGCACCATCATACACAGTCAAGATGACTTTGTGGCAAGAACATTTCTTCTGGCTGATGTGGACCTGAAGGAACCATTGAAGTTGCAAAATTGGGATATGATGGCATTGCTCAATTTCTGGTATGCTCGGCAGGAGGCAGGCAAATGTCCAACCTTCCTTTTCAAAGCATGGAAAAACAAGGATGGTGAGATGGTACCATCAGTGGTGTCTTCCAAGTCGCCTTCTCCTACAACTGAAACAATCAGAAAGCAGAAAAGGGCAATCCACCAAAGCCCTGAGGATTCCTCAACAGAAGCACAGAGTAACACTCAGGAGACAGAAGAGGAAGCTGATGATGACTCAGCAGATGGTAGATCCCCATACGAGAGAGCAAGAAGAGCAG
The DNA here is from genome assembly GCA_016695475.1 of Suillus decipiens. NCBI lineage: Eukaryota > Fungi > Basidiomycota > Agaricomycetes > Boletales > Suillaceae > Suillus > Suillus decipiens. The sequence goes on from MU172947.1 coordinate 239,861, forward strand.
GAAATCCATCAGGGGCAGGTCAAAAGCTCACAGTCCCAAAATCACTTCCAAAGCCCTAGCAGACTAAGACAGCAAACATCGGTGCACTGATTGAACCATTGGCCAGGACAACCTGGAGTATGTCACACAAGCCACTAGACAGCATGCTTCAGGTGACCAGAGGAAGGGGAAGGAAGTAGTGTATATATACCACACTGCAATTATTTGTACCATACTGTCTGCCTGAATGTCCATGGGAATATTGTGCACTGAGGGTGTGGTAGTGTGACAGGGTACTTGACATCCGGTGTTTGGTACTTCTGGGCAAGAAGTACCAAACACTAGATGTCAAGTACCAAATACTGAATACTGAATGCAAAATACCCAATGCTGAATACTAAATCCTGAATACAAAGTACTGAATCACAGATATGATGAAAGTATTGAAAGTAGGTAATTTACAGGTTAGGATTATCATCAAACCTTTCAATGAGAGAGTCTACTACCATCAGCAATTCAGTGCTCATCTTTTGGGCCCTTTGCATCCTCTGGAGGTCAGTATAAGCTCTTCTAAGTTTCTCACATGTTTCTGCCCAAGCCAGTCAAAATGGACGATCAGCCTCCAGTTGCTGTAGTATGGAAGGGCCAGGAAGATGTCCACAGTGTTGTTGGTATTCCAAAAGTTGATTTTGGAAGGATTGCACTTGGAAGGAAATTAGGAGACATTCATATAAGGCATGAGCAGATACTCACATTCTGGGTAGTCATATGTCCCAAGTGGCCAAAACTCCTGGACCATGGCATACAATTCTTCAGTAGTGAGTTCTGGGTTAGCTAAGTGATGCCCAGGAGATGGGACATTTGCTGTTGACATAGACTGAGTATTAGGGGTAGGGTGGCAAGGATGAACTTCATTACTGATGCATCCTGCACCATTGAATCTACATCCACATCAGTGAGCTCTGGCATGGCTAAGTGATGGCCAGGAGATGTCACATTTGCTATGAAGAAAATGTATTAGATATGGTGGCCAAGATGGTGGGGATATGCTCATATGAAGGGCATACTTCCAGCATTGCCAGAGTCCTATTCAACTTTGAAGTACATGAATGATATATGAAATACAAGTACAAGTATTGGAAAAGGCCACAGGACTAGGAAAGACTACATTTCCATAGACTTCTCCACCCCTCCAGATCTGTCCTCCTCACTTCTGGAACCCTTATTCATCTCCTCATCTTCCTCCTCAACATCTGAAGTCGTCCAAACCTCATCCAATGGGATCTGAATCCCCAACTGAAGCTCCCAAAAAAGCAAGGCCTGAAACTCCCTTTGTTGTTGGAGGAACACCTCCAGTCCAGTGCCCATCTGGTCCATTGCAGCCCTGCTGCTTTCTGCTGCCAGGATGCTTCACTCTAGGAGAGAATTGGTCTAAGCCAACTCAGCCAAGACATTGTTGACAGCTGTCAACAAGGATTGTCCATCATCCTCCACAACTTCTGAATCATCTGGACTTGGACTCCTCTGACATCTCTTACCTTTACCTCTTGGAGATGGGGATCCGACAGCATGCTGTCTCTTTTTGCCCTTGCCCCTCAGAACCTTGATGGATCCAGGCCTCCCAGGACAAGTGCCCTTGTCCCTATGGCACGGATCACAAGACTTGATCTATCTAAAAGCCCATTAGCTCAGATCCAAAACGGCTCTATAGACTTACCAGGGCATTCTTGTCTGCGTCTGTCCACAGACAGATCCAACCCTTTCTAGCGCAATGTGTACAGGATCTATCATTGTCTGAAGACAAAGCACAAGACTTCTGAAAGTTAGGAAGGGAACAGAACAAACATCCAAAACTCACTGTCTCTGCTGCAATCTTCTTCTGCCTCTTTTTCTCTGCTGCTGCCCTCCACTTCTCAGCTTCCTCTATCTTCTGCAGATCCTCCTGATATTTCTGGTCCTCCTCCTCCTTGTGCTTCCACTCCTTGTCAGCTTCAGCTGCAGCTTTGGCAGCTGCCAACTTCTTCTCCAAGTCTGTTACAAGGTCTGCAGCAGAGTCAGTGATATGGGATCCTTCTCCAGACATGATAAAAGCAGTTGTTGTTGAGATATAAGAAAGTGGGGGTTAGGAATCACTTCAGATGTCTGACATCCATATATCTGTTGGATTACAGACTCAGCATGTCAACTATCAAACTTCTCCATTGTCTTGCATTAATTTCATCCAATCTGGATTGACACTTCTTATGCCTCAGGGGTTTGGCCTTAAAGGGGGGATACTGTCATATTCCATACATCTGATCTCAGATCCAATCAGATTCATTCTGCTTCTATCCGGACCACAGATCTGATTCAGATCACCCATCTGAGAGCCCCAGCTTCTTGTGTTCTAAGTCCACTGTGCATGCTTGCTTCTATCCCCTTTTGGTGATCTACCTGTACCGGTGTCCTGGCTGTGTATATTACTGTCCTGCTTACTAATCTGTTATCTGTGCTTCATATCCAACTTGCATTTGCTGATCCACTGCACATTTACTAATAGACTTTGATTATACTTTGTGCATAGTCCTCTGGTTCCGGACTCACTGATTATCCATACTATCTACCTACAGTATATAAACTACATGTACAACTCTAGAGAACCTTAGTTTGAATATCATCTTAGATTCTGCTCATTCCATTCATCTGAACCTGATCCTCTTCCAGCTCTAAGTATCTTCCAAGACTTAGGATTGATTCCTATAGTCTACACTTCCAACTCTACCTCCAGTAGTCTATATTTATTAGTTTCTAGTATGGACCTTGTCTGCTACTAGCCTTATACCTTGAATCCATCTGTGCACTCTAGATACCCTCTGGATCTACTCTTTCCATCCATACGTTTTGGATATTCTTCGGACATGCCATATCTGATACCTTCGGATCTAATACACAAGCACTTCTGGATCCTCAAATGTAGATTACTCCTCTGAAATAAAGGGTAGTACTTGGGAAAGGGGCGCAGTGTATAAACTGAGGCCAAAGCCCTTTGGATCTCTCACCTATTGAGTATGGTCTTAACACATAGTCAGTCCATGCTCCAAGGAGCTGATGAGGGTCAGGGCCATAAGGCCCCAGATCTGGCCCAACTGACACAGCATTGGCTATGATGACCCCCAGCTCCTGAAGTACTCCTGGCACAAGAGAGTTCTTGCCTGGGAGGTGCTAGATGATCATTCCTACGACCTCCTAGTGTCCACTCCTCCCTCACTTGGACCCATTCCTGTGGAGCTTCCCTCCCCACCCATCATTGCTGCCCCTTCCATCACCATGGACAATGAGTCCTGGGTGGTGGCTAAGGATAAGGGTAAGGGGAAGGCTGTCCTGGAGCCAGCAGTGGATGAGGGGCAGAAGCGCAAGTCCCCCATGATGTCCAAACACCTCCAACCCCTTCAGTCAGCTATGGAGGGTCACAAGAGGGTGAAGTCAACCTGGATTGCAAAGTCCCAGGAGTTTGTGGAGTCAGAGGATGATGAAGTTTCATTTGTCCAGGTATGTGCTATAGGTTCATTTTTGTATAGTTTCTGATGTTAGGTAGCCAATTTTGAAGGGAGTACTGGAGGTTGTCCTTCCCTGGCACTCCTCACTTGCAGAAAGGATGTTCAGATCACCTTGCTCACCCCATTTGCCTTGCTCCCCCAAGAAGCAGTCCTTTGGCCCTGCTTCAGTAAGTCTTATTTATGTGTCCAGAACTTGAGAGTAGGCTAATGCTTCATCAGTGCACTGGACCAATGAGTACCTTGTTTTTCTAGTGTTTCACACAACTCATGGGACTTTCAGAAAAATCCCTGCTATACATGCACCTCACATGAGTGGCCCTGTGCCACTCGCAGGGACAAGAGGACATGTGTCCCCTGTATGTCCTGTGAGTATTGCACTATCAAGAAGATCAAGTGTACCCCAGTGAACATGGGAACCCCACCTAAACGGTCCAGATATCAGTCATCCACTCACCAGACCAGGTCCAGGACTCCCTCCACTGTCAAGACTCCCACTGCTGCTCCAACCCCCTCTACTGCTTCCACCAATCTTCTGGCCACCCCTGTAACCACTCCCACCAATCCTCCACCTGCCTCCCAGTCAAGGACATGCACAAGGAGCCAGTCTCATGGTGTATCTGGCACTCCAGCAGTGCCTGCCCTACAAACACTAAGGGCACCCAGATGTTCTCACAGCAGGACCATCACTGCCATCCCAGCACCTGCAACTGCACCTCCAGTAGCCAGTAAGTGACATCAATATTGTCAGCTCATTGCCTCTAATTTTTAATGGTAGTAACTTCATCATCCACCTCCAGAGTTCCTCATACAGCACAAGACTTGTCCATGGCAACTGCACCTCCCCCAGCCAGTAAGTCACATTAATATTTTGAGCTCATCCAATTTTAATTTCTAATGGTAGCAACAGCATTGTCAACCTCCAGAGTGCCTTGGGCAGCACTAGACCTGCCCATCCTGGACCTCTATTTTATGTCCATCACCATCTGAGATGGTGCAGCCAGAATTGCCCTCCTTGAGGCTTGTGTGGTAGAGCAGGAAGGTAAGATTGATACCCTGCAGTGCCTCCATGAGAGCCTCCACCATGAAATCATTGCCCAACACCCATCATTCCCCCTCCCTCCCTCCCTGTCCAATGAAAGCTTATTGCTGCATCAAGCTATCCAGCCATCTATGTCACCTCCAGTATTGGCCCTTGCTCCCCTGATTGATCTGTTCATGACTGGGATTGAACTCTCATTCCTGAAATTGTGGGATGTCACTGCCATAGAAGGTCTGATGTTTGGACCCACTGAAGTTCAGTCAGAGGGACATGAAACATCCAGTGCTGTTGTTCAGCTTGAGGACCCCCAACCATCTGGCAACATGGTGGACCCAGGTGATCCAGCCAACCTTGTCCCAGAATATAATTCTGATGACATGGATATTGAAGGGTGAAGGTTGAGGATTCTGGTGAGGAGGTTAACATGACCACTTAATTCAATACCTGTTCATAGATGTATCACTTTTTTGAATCAATGATGTTTTTGCCTTAACTTACTACATGAAACATTTCCTGAGTGCTAAGTTTGCTGAGTAAAGAGTACCGAGTACCCAGTGCCTAGCACTAAGCACTGAACACCAAGTACCAAACACCAAGTACTAAGTGCTGAATACTGAGTGCCGAGCACTGAGCACCAAGTGAATACTGAGTACTGAATACTGAGTACAGACTGCCTACCAAGTGCCAATTGCTGGCACTCAGTAGTTGGTACTGGGTACTCGGTATTCACTTGGTGCTTGGTGCTTGGCACTTGGTATTTGGCACTTGGTACTTGGTGTTTGGTGCTTAGTGCTCAGTACTCAGTACTCAGTGCTTGGTGCTTGGTACTCAGTACTCAGCACTTGGTGCTCAGCACTTGGCACTCAGTACTCAGTGTTTGGTGCTTGGTACTTGGTACTCGGTGCTTGGCACTCAGTGCTTGGTGCTTGGTACTCAGTACTTGGTGCTTGGTGCTTGGCACTCAGTGCTCAGTACTCAGCACTCAGTGTAAAGACTACAATCTAGCTAGAGTGATAGCAAACTACGCCTAGACTAGTATATGTCGAGTATCTACCTTTGCTGCTATACTTGCAAGGGAAGAACATTCAACACAAGGGGTTGCTAGTGAATATACTTCGTCAAGCACTGATATGAGACACATGATACTCCTATAAGGTGATGCCGATGATAGTGGTAGCGATGCTGCTGATAGCACTGTGGATTCCATGGATGCCGATGCTAAGCATCTTGTGAAAGATGGATACCAATGATACCAATGATACTGTGGGGAGCACTAACAATGAGTGGTATGATAGCGTGTACTGATAACTATGATAGCACTGTATGCCGAGGGACAGTGAAGAGTGATGGCATGATGATGATGATACCAATGCTTAGCGATGATAGTGGTGAAGATAGCATTGAGGGTGAAGGCCATCAAAGGATTCTTAGAGATATTTTGGATTTCAAAGAAGATGTATTTCTGTATAACAATAGTGGTAGCAGTATGGAAATCCTGTCAAATGAGTGATATGATATAAGAAAATGATAGTAAGTGACTTCTCCTACTGCTGTATTGTAGAAGGGGAGTGTCGAACAGAGGAGAATTCAGCAGTTTTTTATCATACATTGTAAGTACATGGAATTGATAGGCAAAAGTAGTAGTGAATACACGAAAATTAGCCATAGTCATATGTAATGGTGCAGCATGTGCTGTAGCATGCATTCTACATATAATAAGGCTTGCCACAGGATTAGCAGTGGTAGATGGGAATATACTATGCACCAAATGGAACTAGTCTGGCATGGCATGGGCATTCGATAGGCATCAGTTTGTGGAACATGGCTTGGTACTGTGGCATGGTAGTTCGGCAAGAGTGTAGTAACCTTGGTAACTGTTTATATTGATAGTGTTAGGGTTAGGGGTGGTTGCGCTATGTGGTATAGGGGCTAGACAATAATGGAAATGGACCTATGCAAGGCTAGCACCAGCTAGACTGTCACATTGGCCCACCCATCTATGTAATACATCCTACCTCAGCCTACCTGTCTATCTAATACACCATACCTCAGCCCACCTGTCTATCTAATATACATGCACATCAGCCCACCTGACTATGTAATGCAACCTCTGCTGGCCCATCAGTCTATGTAATACACTCCACCTCAGCCCATTGACCCACCCATCTATATGAATATTATTTGCTCACATCTCTCTTCAGCTAATACCTCCTCTACATATTACCCAGATGGGCCCACTCATCTCCATCAGTAATGATATTCCCCCTGGCCCACCTGTCCCCATTGGAAATCATGTTTCCCTTGACCCACCCATCTTTCTTGAAAATAAAATTCCCCCAGCCCACCCATCTTCATCAAAAATAATATTCACCCTGGCCCATCTGTTGACATCAAGGATATACATAACCTCAGCCCATTGTCTGCCGGCCTGTCTTTGATGGGATATTATGTGGGTCAGGTGACCCATATAGTATGGAGTTTGTCACTGAAGGGGCTCACTTCCCAAACTGATCAGAAGATCAAAAAGGGAGGGTGAGCCACCAGTGTCTTGGTGTGATAAGGTGGTCTGATTTGCAATTATTTCTAATTCTGAGAAGATTGATGGCCAATAAGAGATAGGTGCTGACACATGTTTATCAGAATCTTGAAGTTCCTATACAACCTGAGTGATTGCTGAGGCGCCTGCTTCAAATAGATCTGGAGCCAATGCAGTGGTAATGACATTCCAGAAGAATTCAATAGCTGATAAGGTGGCTAGCCACTCTTGGACCTCCACAGACTTGTAAGAAGCTGATGTCACCATTGGGTCTTGCAGTCTCTGCAAAATAAGTCAAAAGCTGCTCAATGCCCAGTTAATCCAGCCTATATACCTCATGCCTTTGCATAAAAAATGCTGGTGATACAGTGATTCTACCTGCTCCAAATTCCCCACCTTCCTCTGGCACAATAAAGCCCTGAGATTGCCAAGACTGTTTCTGGGCAGAGGACACAATTGTTTAAAAAAGCAAATTCTGTAAACCCTTAGTAGCTGAGTTAACGTATTCATAATCTAATTTTCATCTTCTGATCGGAATCTCCATGGAAGAATAAACCTACAATCCTAGCAGGAGACAGAATATTTGGCAAGTAAATTGTTAAAAATTTATCTTGCCTACCCACAATGGTAGCTGGCACTGAAATTTTACCAATCATAGTTGCCAATAAGTACTTTTGTTGCTGGTCAGTATTCAAGACTGAGCCATTACGATTCAGTTGGGAGACCTTGGCCATTTCAGCAAACCTGTCAACATCCCAATCCATGTAATCTGCCACATTGGAATTTGAAACCAGGTAATACCTTGGAAACTAAAATAACTCACAAGGGTTTACCATGGCATGGGCAATTGTGAGTGCAGCCCAATTGATCTCATAGTCCAAGATTGACCCAGAAACATTGGAACCAATGTCAGCTGTTGCTAAGCAACTGTTAAGCTCAAATCCAATTCTCAACCTTGACCAAAACAATTGAGTTTAGTACCGATCAACCAAGTTCCTGAACATAAACACACCTTGCTTTGTGTAGAAGATGAGTCTGCAATATCTCCCCTTTGAAGATCCCTGTTGCTGATGAATCCCTCATAATGGCCCTGATCCTTGTGGTCAGAGCCACTCTGAGTTTGGTTGATTCACTCATTAGTTGGTCCATGGGGAGCAAGGAAAAATTTCATCAAGTTCCCACACACCAACTTTTCCTGAATCAACAATCATTTAATTTCACTTAAAATAGTTATATGAAATGATGATAATCTCACACTCAAATTTGGATCTATGAATGATGAAAAATGCTTAGCTGTGATGTTGCCACTATCTCTAGCAATGATGGCACATTCAACCTTGAAAGGTGGAGGAAGAACTTCAAAGACATGGCAGCAAGGATTCTTGACATCTCTTCTGCTGCCAGATGGAGATATTCAAATATTCACAGGGGGGTCATGAAATTCATCTTCTTTGACAAGTTCATGTGTTTGTCTTTGAAGTTCTTCCTCCACCTTTCAAGGTTGAATGCACCATCATTGCAGCAACAGTGTTGAACCCCTACTGCTGAAGGGGGGTTATGAAATTTATCTTCTTCAACAAGTTCACATGCTTGTCTTTAAAGTTCTTCCTCCACCTTTCAAGGTTGAATGTGCCATCATTACAGCAGCAGTGTTGAACCCCTACTGCTGAAGGGGAGTTATAAAAATACAGTGTGGCATGAATAACCTTGAGTCAGTGTGATTCTGGAGATGTTCAGAATCACACTGACCCAAGGTTATTCATGCTGCACTGTATTTTTGACAGTGTATTCCTCCTGGATGGAGATGTTCAAATACTTTGATCCTCCTGCAAGGGTTCTTGACATCTCTTCTGCTGCCAGAGATTGCCAGATTGGAGTGAGGAGGGTTCTACTCAACTTATTGAAAGTACTGGGTTCTAGCCAACAGTTTCTTGCAGAAAAACTTACCTTAGTATTGAAAATACTGGGTTCTTGCCAGCAGTTTCTGGTAGTGAACCTTCTTCATATTGGAAATACTGGGTTCTTGCTGGCAATTTCATTTGTTGTATTCTTTGCAGACTCATCGGAAGGGAAAGGAGAAGCCTGGCTCAAATTTCCAATTGGTGCATAGTTGCATTGCACTACTGATATAGAACAAAGTCTACCACCCCCAGGATAGGCTAATAGCTTAGCTGACTAATTTACACACAGTCATGTGACTTTTCAGCTGGCCAAAAATATGTCATCACATGACTTTTCAGCCAGCCAACAATATTGCTTTGTAGGAAGCCACTTTTAAATTATAAAGGACAAAGTTGTACTACAAATTATTCAAGTAAAAATTACAAAAGGGGAAGCAGCAAGACTTCAATGAGGGGGCCCTCCTCACCAAAGCCTTACAGTCCAAGTGAAATTGTAGGTAACAAATATATATATATAT
>MU172947.1:264857-281373 GCA_016695475.1 Suillus decipiens
TAAAGCGTTGATACGTTAAACGACCGCTGTTCTCTTTTGAACCGTCGTTCAACGAGCCCATCCCAGTCGTAACAGAGGCCAGCCTGATGTCTACCTAGGTGTATGCAGGACAGCCAGTATACTAGTTTCACACTTACAAACCTGCAAGCCTAGCTCCTGCATATGTAAATGCAGGATGGTGAATATGCTAGATTAAAACCTATATACTGGCAAGCCTGTTACACCAGCAAGCCTTGATCTTGGTATACATTCGGCCGGAAGTTGTCTTACATCCACTGGCTGGTCATGCTTTTACAATATACTAGTGTATTATATATGTGGACTACTACTAATGTTTTATATTCAGTGAACTATATGAGGCCGGCCAGCATGTATTCTACATAGACCAGCCAGGAACTGGCTGGCCATGATTCTGCAGGGTTTTGGCACATCTGGGGCACTGGTTCTACATGGCAAAATGACTGAAGTATGTGCCATGGTTGAGACAGGGCCCATAACCTCTAATGAATCGAGGCGAGGGAACGGGTGGGAGCTAGTAGATAGCAACAATAATCTCAGTCTGTATTCTGGGACTTGAAGTCCATGTACAATACTTAGTAGATAGCAACAATACTACTTGTTAAAATCAGCACACGGTCTAAGGAATGTTCAAGTGTAAGAACTCACATCTCAGTCTGTATTCTGGGACTGAGATGTTTGTTCGATATCTACGAGGTTTATAAGGTAAAACTGATGCGATATGTATATTAGCGTTGCAAGGAGAATGATAAAGTGAAACATTGGTATCTGGACGTCGAGTGGCACTCGACGTCTCTTTTCTTGTGCCTCTGTCAAACGGTCACGCTCGTACTACGTGGCATCATCCAAAGCATCCGATGCGACCGAATTCAACAGGAGAGTGTAAGCTCAGTGCTTACTACGTGCTTACCATATCAATCATCACATGGACATTCCCCTTATATATTATTGCTCCGACATATACCGTTTTCAGACAGACTCGGGTCTCCTACACACTATCACCTGCTCCTCTGTATAAAGCTTAGAAATCGACACTTTCGTCCTGTTATTTCTGTTATTTCGTTTAGTGTTCTTTACCGCACCCGCGGTAAGGTTCTAAACATCTCAGTTCAATAGACTAAGCTGTAAGTACTAAATTATTCCAGGCATCTACCATACTAACAGCTTTATTAGTTATTAGTTATGTTTCTAGGTATATACATTTACATAGGAGTTCAATAGACTTAGATTTATATTTCTAGTTCTAGGTCTCATAACCAGGCCTTTCCGGCTGGTTTCTCAAACAAACGCCTGCATCGTATCGATTCCATTACTAATGACACCAGTAATTCAGATGTTGATTATGATCGATCCAGATCAGGTGATCCGCGGGGTGTATTTGCATTTGATTCCTGCATATGCGTACAAACGCACAAACCAGTATCGTTCGTTCGACGCAGCGTAAATGGACTTGGAACTTTAAATCTATCGTAAAGTGTGGCGTGTTTATCTGATCCCTTCAATACCCTCCGAGGTGGGCGTGCAGGCCACCAGCAGTCACAAGCTCACAAGCACACAAGCGGAGAGGCAGATCTAGGGACAGGAGATGGGTGCCTGTCATAACTGGGCATCACCGAGGTTTGAGGCTTCTTCTCTGGTGAGAGCACTTCAGCGGTCCCATTGTCAAGTTCTTTGTGCAAACTTCCGATGAGGATCTTGATCATGTAGTCCGTGTTGAACGCGCCATTAGCAGGATCGAAGGGAGTGGTGTCGACGATGTCCTAAAGAGTCATGAGTGAGAGTGCGAGAAATCATGAAAAATACGTACCCGAATTTTGTAACGATCAGAAAGCTCATCATCTAACATATGGAGCGCCTTTGCAGCATCTTGATCTGTGCCAATCTGGACGAATTGGATACCGAATTTTTCGAGAGGAACCTGCTGCTTGTCAAGACGACTGGCGGCCTCAATGATGCATCGCAATAAGTCGTCACTGTCGGCTACAACGATGTCCGCGCATGTCAGACGCATTAGCACGGTATGGAAATACCACCTTACTAGCAGCTCCATCGGTGATAACAATGACAGAAATGGGTTCGTGAGTTGAGTTCGGGTGCTCGATGAGTGGCAAGTACATCTCAATGAGCTGTTCGAGTCTCACTCCCGTTGGCGTGTCCTCACCTGGATAAAGGGCGTGCATGATTCACTGATAAAGTTCGACAAATGCGATACATACCACTGGGACTGAGCTGGTCGAAAAGTTTCTGAACTTCGAATCGAGACTAGTCAAAAACGTTAGGCCAAAAATAAGACTTGCAAACTGGTTCCCATACCCTCATATTTTCGGCAAACTGAGTTTGGTGCATGAAGTGGAGATCGAGCCCTTTGGATCCATACTGTATGGCAAGGTCGACGATACCACCTAGAGCCTCTCGCACTTGGTTCCAGGAATCACCTTCGGCCATCTGTATACACAGAACATAAGCGGTCATGGATCAAACTCTTGAGGATGCCATCCTTACAGACATGGAATCGTCGATCAGGATGACCGTCTTGTACTCACTATCACAAACATGATCAGAATTTTTTAATAAAGATCAACGAACACGTACGCCACGCGTCGCAGTTCTTCCTCTTGTATCAGAAGAGATGGAGCAAAGCGAGGAATGTCATCTACGTGGAGTGTAGTTTGAAGGGTAGTAGTATTCTGAAGAACCGATGTAGACTCCCGAGTTTCGCGCGACCACAAATTGCTCGTAGTGCGTTTTAGCTCTTGTTTGCGCTGTTGCTGACGAGCGAGGACGACGGTACCCGGGATTAAATGTCCCGTCGCATCCTGAGATGCTAAACCCCAACGAAGCTGAGATGCGCATACTAGAACTTCATATTTTTCAATCTAGTATATCGCGCGAAGTCCGTCAAACGAAAATAGAAGAGTGCGAGAATAATAGGACCACATACCAAGTGCTCCTTGCCGACGTAGCTGATCAGGGCACCTGAAGTGTGATAGCCAACCTTTCCGAGATCTGAATAGTTGATATGTGGAGTGCCCGTACTGCGTGTTAATAGCACTCACGGAGACCTCCCTGTCAGCCAAACATGAGCGTCTTGGACCCGAATTCCATGATTGTAAACCTTACCTCCAAATAAGCACGTGCAATAAAGAACGTCTGTCCATTGCGATCTTTGCCAAAAGGGACAGCGTTCGGTGGAACAGTTTTATCCTCGATCAAGACCTTTGGGATCCGTGAGCGACCATTATGATCTCGATCTACGTCATTCTTACCCACACAAGCGGTACAGGTGAACCATTCTTCTTGAAATTAGCGGTACTTTCCCTGGCTTCATCAAGCCAGCTGTTCTTGTGTCTGGCGGCCGTGGTCGAATCACTGCCGAATGCTGGCACTGGAGCCGCATACGAGCCTATGACGGGAGGGCGTCCATATTCATACGAGCTTGTGACGGGAGGTCGTCCGTATTCATATGCTGGCTTCGTGTACTGAGAGGTCTCGTATTGTGCAGGTCGTGGGGCTTGGTATGACGGACGTTGCTGATAGGGCGTCAAACGAGCTTCTGGCATCAAAGTACCGAAGGTTGCAGAATTAGAGTGTGTGGTGCTACTCGAAATTGATGCCCTCGACGACTGAAATTGAGTCGGAGTGGAGCTGCGCATCGTGAAAATTTGGTTTGTTAAAGATTTATGGGGGATCGCCTGGAAACCACTTTATACCATGAACTTCAGGCATCAGGTGTTGGTGCCTAGTAATCCATCGATATCAGCTGCGCCATAAGGTTTGACAGAAAATTCCGTGATTCTTGATGGAGTAGGAGTACAATAATAGTTCATCAACACAAGGCGCAATTAATGTGACTGCACTGTACAATGTATCAGAAGTTTGTTAAAACTTTCACCTGTCCCGAAAGGTTGGCTGGTGAAGTAAGATGTTTGGGAAGTGCCGATCCAATTATCACAGGAATCTGTACCGCACGACCCGGCACGTTGCCTCATTTCGGAAGCAGATGGATAACAGTGCTAACTGTGGTCCAACGAGGTTGATCAGATAAAAAAGTGTGAGCTCCCTTGAAACAAGAAGCATGCCCATTGACCAATGTCTTCATGGATGAATCGATAACTTAGAGTTCGTGGTAGCAAGTATTTGATTTTCGGGAGGTTGGCTTGATACGCAAAGAACATCAATCACTTGATGTGACTCGATGATTTAATAGTGGGAGTCAAACATGGTGATTCAGGCCACGATTCTGAATCGACCGCAAGTTTGATTACCTCCGATATACGTAGCGCTTAGACGATTCAATGTGTAGATAAGTCCTGCTATACCATCGACACTAGGCTACTATGTCATGGCTCGGTGCACTCCACGTCAGCAACGTGCCCAACGGCTGTTACGAGACTTTCTCCAATACAGGAAGATCCATCAGCGGCGTCAGCGCGCTCGTCAGGCCAAACATATTTTTGCATTTAACACTGGCTCAAGGCTCACGGAATCATCGTCATCTGCTTTTGTGCTGTTTCGATCCCCTCTTGCTAGCGGTACCAGGTTCAGTGCTCTTCGAGTTCTTCTTGCCTTTCTCGCTAGTAGATTTTGCAGCTGTGTTTTTACCCGCTTTTGCCATGGGATTTTTGGCATCAATTAATCGATGGGAGTCGTCGTTTATCGTTCGTTTGTAGTCTGATATTTCCGTCAAATGTTTTTTGATGTATTTAAATATTTAATTCATAACAAAAATACAAATTTAGACTTGTCAAATGATTTCGGTGGTGGAACGAATCGTCGAAGCGGCTCTGGAGTCGCTTCAACGATTCAGGGCGATTCACGATTCCACTCGATTCTGACACTCAAAAATCGACCTCAGAATCGACGTCTGAATCGGCGTGTGAATCGACATGGTTGACTTCCTCTAATAATTGGTTCACTGACTGGACGGAGTAAGCTGTCTTCTCGCAGAATTTATCACGTCACAAGGTTTCAGTAACCTTCAAGTCACTCATTATAGGTAACAATTTGTCGGGTCTAGTCAATCACCCCATGGATGACTCGAACATAGCGAAATGATGTAGATTAGGGCAAGGATCAGTGGGCAAGCATTGCAATAATGCAATTCAGATTGGTGGGAAGTCAAGATTAGTTCGGCTTGTACGGGTCGGATCATTGGCTCGGTAGTCAAGATAACATCGCTATTGACTTGCATAACGGAAAACAGACTTTCGCTAACATACAACACAGCCATTTTGATACTAGGACGGATAGATTACCTCGGCCCGTATTGGGCTCCGAGCGGGGAAAGCAATTCGCTCGGCACAGGACCTCCATTATCAAGGATCTTGTTCGTACCACCAAGCAGGATCTTCAGCATGTAATCGGTATTGAACGCGCCCTGTTGAGGATTGTAAGGTGTGGTATCCACAATATCCTGTCGACCAGTAACATGAATACAGCTCAGCCAACTAGGAAGAAATATGAAACAGACTCTGATTTTGTACTCCTTCGCGAGGTGGTCATCTAGAGCACGCAACGCGGCAGCAGCCTCTTCGTCTGTGCCAATCTGTACAAACTGGATGCCAAACATTTCCTCTGGAACTTGGCTTCTTTCCAGACGGTGGGCTGCGCCGACGATTACCTCAGGAAGTGACTGCTGATCGGCTGATCCACATAGCATTATCAACATAATGAGCGGAGGGGCATGACGCGTAACTTACTTGCAACACCGTCGGTGATGATGATAATATCGATAGGGCTGTGTTGAGGGAATTTACGTTCGACAAGGGGGAGGTAGAAGTTAATAAGCTCTTCCAGTTTTGCAGCAGTTGGTGTTTCTGGGCCTATATCTTGGTGTCACTTTTTGCTTGACGTGTCATAACAGATGGAACTAACCGTTAGGAGCCAGTTGATTGAAAATCTGTTGAACCTCCCGGCTCGTCTGAAGAGCCGGTCAATTACAGCACATCACTATAAGCTGTGCGTTGCCAGACAAACCTTGATGTTTTGATGGAAATGTTCGTGGTGCAAGAAGTGTATATCAATTCCTTCGGAGCCATACTTATTCGCAATATCGGCGATTCCTGCCAGAGCCTCACGAACAAGGGTCCAAGATTGTTCTTCGGCCATCTAAATGAAGTGGGTCAGAAGCTCTAAGTCCTATCAAAAAGAAAGGAACACCGACAGAAATGGAATCATCAATCAGAATCACAGTTTTGTAGTCACTATCGAGGATCGTTAGGTGTGTAACAAGGAGGCTGAAAAGAATACGTACGCAAGCTTCTTCAGCCGGAGTTCATTCTCCAAGATAGCAAGATTGGGGATAAACCTTGGAATATCGTTGACGCATAGCGTGGTTTCAACGAAGCTCGAAGTCTCGCGGGAGTTGCTGATGATTCTAGTCTCCTGTGCACCGCTCACCTCCCGGACATTGGTATATCCAGTATGCGTGACGAAGCTGGTAGGTGGTCCAGGTGGTGCAACAAAACCACCAGGCATTCTTCCAGGTTGGCCAAAACCACCAGCTTGACCTGTCCATGTTGCCGAGCCGCGTTGGGACTGACTCAGCTGCTGATTTTGCTGTGCAAGTATGACTGTGCCCTGACTCAAAGATCCTCCTGATTCATAGGTGGCCAAGCCCCAGCGAAGTTGAGAAGCGCATACAAGTACTTCATACTTTGGAATCTGGAAACGTGTAAGTCTCGATTTAACAAAGAGCTGTAACCTTCGAGCTGATAAACGTACTTGATGCTCTCTTCCGCTGTAACTGATAAGAGCATGCTGAAGGTGAGCACCTGCCTTTCCGAGATCTAAAAGTAAGTTAGCATTGTCTATCGATTACAGATAGAATATACTTACAGAGCCCACCCTGAAAGATATGGCACGGTCAGCGTTGTGATACTGTGAGGAGAGATAACCTACCTCGAGCAGGGCACGAGCAATGTACAGTGGTAAACCGTTCTTGTCTTCGCCGAAGGGAACGGCATTCGGCGGGATGATGTTGTCCTCAACCAAAACCTTGTAAATTCATAAGCGACGTTCAGCGAAAATCGATCACAATGCCCCTCACCCAAACCAGAGGGACGGATGAGCCGTGCAATTTGAAATTGTTGGTACTTTCACGAGCAGCCTCGAGCCAGGAAGTCTTTGTGATCACCGAATGATGACTCTCAGTAGCACTGACGGGCGATCCCCCAACGAGTGGAGATGTGCCATGTAATTTGAAGTTGTGGGTGTTGTCACGAACAGGCTCGAGCCAGGAAGTCTTCGTGGTCACCGTCTGTTGAGTCTCAGTGGTGCCGACGGGCGATCCCCCAACGAGCGGAGATGAAGGACGGAATTCAGCCACGAGTTTACGTTGGCTAATGGAGGGCGAGCGAGATGCGTTATTGAAACTGTTGTGTCGATACATGATATCGATTAGCTCGTTTGATCCACCACGGCAATCGCAGACACTCGCTTTATGAATACAGATAAGTACCGCCCGGACCCAATATCAATTTCAATTCTCTGCTGAAGCCGCAGAGTCAGGTTTCAGGCTTCCTCGATACCATCGATTATCTGCTAGAGCCACGGCGATAACTTGAATCTATGTTGATCATCGAAACTCATCCAAACACGATAAAAGTCTGGTTGGTCATCGGTTCCTGAAACTTCTGCGCGGCAGCAGTACCAAATCGAAGGGAAATATAGCCACCAAGCCACGTTTTTCTCCATGCATAGCTTGAAGCCAACAGAGAACGATCATCACGTTCCATGAGTGTAACATCGAGGCAAGAAACATGAGGTAGGCAGAAGGTGTGCTACGAATGGCATGAGAGTGTATCGAGATAGGGGAAAAGACAACTCACTAACTGGGACATACATATCATAGAATTCCGTAGAATATGGATTCTATTTTTATCTCAACATCTACGACCCTCTGAGGATGTCGAAAATGTCATTTAAGCATGAGTTACTGACAACAGTACAGAGCCGAGGGCAACAGCAAGCTCAAGCAACTCAATCACAGCCCGTACTGAAGTTGGCGACCGAGTTGATCAATTTAATGTCACAGTGGTAGTATCACAGAAGCCCAACTCTCTGAGTGTGGCACGGCACTCCCGATGTGATATAGCAGGGAATATCATATCTGGCAACTGATTGCGACTACGGACAACGAGGCGTCAAACGAGGTCAAAGAACAAACGTTTACGGGAAACTCACAGGGTGTAGAAATGTGACTGATGGACCATCACCATTCAAGTTTCCATTACGCTACTAATTCCATGAGCAACGTTGCAATCCAACTGTTGCGCACGCCTTGGGATGATCTGTGATTTTGTTAGTGATGTTCCACCCTAGATGACCGACAAGCTAGTCCTCATTCGACCTCAGCCTGAGATTGGTACGACTATTCGATGCATGGCGTAATGCAGTTTGTCACGTAGGCTACGCGCATGATACGTCGCCAGTAATGTGAATACCTGTATGAAACGATGCTAGTGCAAAAACTGTTACATTGTTATTACGCATGGACAAGGCAAAGGTTAACCCTGTGCTGAGATCTGAGACTTGATGAGCTATAAGTCATGATAGTAGTTTCGGGAATTAACTCACAACGCCGACCTTGCACCAACTACCGAATCCGACTCAGAATCCAATCTACACTGGTATTTTCACTGCAGTGCAGCAAATAAAAGGGCTCGCCGTAGTCCTATGGCAACCCATTTCTACGGTAGTCGATGGAACAAGTGTTGCAGACAACTTGCAGGCCTGACACCAGACAATTAAGCTTTTGGCAAACAAGGACCTTGCCGGTATAACCCGGCGGAACGGAAAGGGCCGAAGCATATAGACTTCAACTGAATTGCTAGTGAGTTACATACTCAGCACTTACCAATCCAGAATTCACCGTGGCCCATCACTCCATGATCGAGTAGTCACTCGTAGCGAAGCCTCTGAATCACTGCCATGACTTTTTCTACCTTCCGATTTGGTTAAACTGCTCAAAGAAGATGCCGATTAACTAGTAAGTCAGGCTATGTAATTAGTATGTACATAACTTCAAGTTATCATTCATTCCGCCAAAGTTACCTCGCATGTGCATTCGTGGTTTGATTCATACTAACCTGAACCACATAAACAAATCAGACATGATTCACGTCGCAATTGTTTACGCTAATTGGCGAATCTCATCCAACCGCAATAGTCTATGTTACACGCGATTGAAGGCTGCAGCTTGAAATTGTTCCACATACAGTATTACAGTGTATCAAGCCAACACCCTCTGAATACAGGGATCTACTTTGTCTGTTATGCCTAGCAAGGTTCAAAGCTAGCTGCATGGGCGGATATTAATTCATGGTGGGTTGTTCACATATTCATATGATAGCCCTGGCTACGCTCTTATTTTGCTGTCAGAAACATGCTCATTGGTTGCCACATCGTGACTACGGATCTAATGATGACAAATGTAAGCAGTCTAACTTACGTGCGTTACTGAAGCGGCACATGTGTTCATGTCATCAACAACTAGACAATAAACATAAACTCACTTCACCGCGTTCGACCTTATCACAATAACCTAAAGTTGGCAGGCGGTCACTTGAAAGTGGCTGGCGCACGTTTCTATGGTTTGGGCTATTCGGGTCATGTTTTCGTGACCAAGGGTATTTATAGGAGATATATATGATCGTGGCAGTACTAATCGGGGTACCTCTACCTCCATGTTTGTTTGAACGCTCTCTGTCTTTCGATCTGAGTGGAACGTCATACCACACCCCTTTGCACACACGATCCTCGTTCCTTTGAACAAAGGCGGGTCCCATAGAATGGAAGTAAGTTGTAATGCTTTTGGCGGAATACCTATTTCCGCGGCCAGTCACTCAGACAGAGATGTTGCGGATGGATTGATCTAAGGAATTCGAATTCTTGGACTGAATTAGTCTCATCTCCGGCCGGGCGTCAATAGGTCAGCGGGCGCTGCAGCTTTGTGATCATGCGCCGCCGCACGTAAGTATTCGAACTTTGGCAAATATTAGATCCATACTTGTACCTGCTTGTTATTATGTACTACATTATCTTGTTTGTTGTTAGCAGGCCCTGTGTCCTTCACGAGTCGCAGCTTGTCCGGATCACGCACCCATGATCTGTCTCCTCGGGAATTCAGATCACATGTTGTATATAGTCTCCTGGAATCTATAATTTCTGTCATTTGACTCTGTGCGCTGCCGTTTGTCAAACAACGTCTAAAGTATCACCAGTAAAGTTTGAATATGTCAACCTGATTTTGTTATCGATGTCCCTTGCGACGAGATAAGATTGCTGTGTGATCCGAATGGAACCGGCTCGGCGCGGAATGACGCATCTGGGGCAACTTGAAATTGACCGCGGGATGGTCTCAGCAAGAATTAGTGTACTGTATTTCCGACCTCAACACTCTAGAATCTATATATCGTATGTTGTTATATTACATACAGGAAACCATCATGGATGCATACCACAGGCTGCCACAATCTCGCTTAGCGAGGCGATATATAACACCCTCCTAAAACCAACTGGTTTCAGCATCCCCATCTCTCTTTGAACAGAAGCAACCTTGTCATCGTTGGTACGGCTCGGAACCCATTGCCAGACATCCTTTTACACCACCTTCACCAGTGCCCTTCACAAAACTTGATGTGTCTCCACGAAATGTAAGCATTGATTCCGAAGTCACCCTTCACACATCTAATGCATCACAGCGTCGGTGACTATTGGACAGGGTGTGGCGTACGTTTCATCCTCGAGTAGAACCCTGCTGGGCACTAACACAATGGCGATGTTGTGGTACTCTTTACACCGCAGCACTTTCATGGAAGATATTTCACCGGAGTAACCTCCGACTGCGGCTCTCCACGGTGTAAGACGAGTGCATCTCACATGCACAAGACAGCGCGAAATTGCGGGTGCTCTCCGGTACGAGCTCTCGCATTCCCCTATGAGTAGGAATTCACGTTTTCCACAGGTGGTGACGGAAGACCGCCGGGTGCAAAATATGTACCGAACAAATCATCCCGATTGTGTACGACCGTCACGGTAAATATAGCCGACTGCTGTCTCATGTTGGATATGGGCGCATGATATTATACCTAGCTGATGTCCGAATGTCATTCCACATTGGAATACTTATATCCCAAATTCCTCTCTTGTATTTCTATTTTGGTTTGTGACTTTGTAGCCTCATAGGTGTCGGATAGCTTCGCAGTCATTCATGAACAACTATGCATTAATCTTTCGAGCTCCATAAAGGTGAATTATTCTGAGCACTTGTGGCCAGGCGAAGATTCCACGAAAGTGGTTCACAACAAAGGGAAACAATACGGAGGCGCAGTACCAAATAGGTGGCCGTTCATCAGGATGGTCGTGAATTGAGATTGACCGGCTGTGCGGCAGAATCTCAGTCAGCTGGTAATAAATATGACATCATACCGATACGCACCGGAGGTCCAGCTGACTGTATTGTCAACGCAGAACTTCCTTTCATTCCTGCAGATGTTGAACGTCTGGATGGCAGAGTGATATCCAGATGGCGGGAGAAGAATTCGTCTAGCCAACTGAAAAATTCATCCTTGTCTTCCTGCGACAAATTCGCCCAATCTATGTGATTCACATCTGTTGATACCGTTTGCGATGGATAAGAGCTCTTAGCGCGTGTGGGTGGAGGAGGAATATAGCTGTGCGATGGTGGGGAAGGAGCACCGGACCGTGAGCCGTGGGGAGGAGGAGGTGAAGCAGCAGAGCTTCTTGAACTTCCAGAAGCATCTGGACGTGTTCGCAGCGGAGGTGGTGGACGGCTATTACCAGACGACCCTGCTGGAGCAGGTGGAGGTGCACGTTTCCAGTTAGGATCCCAATTCGTTTTTGAGGAGGGAACACTGGAAAATTTGTCCCTTGTGTTCACCATTTTTGTGACACTCGCATCTTTAGCCTTCTCTGCCTTCTGCTTGAGCTCCGCAACTGTCACGCCAATAAGCACTAACACCAGTCAATCTGATGAAACGTCAGGCCTCTCACAGTTTACCATGGATATTGCTGAGAGATAACGGACTGCGAGTTGAGAACAAGATGGGACTTATTGAGCGTCATTACTAATTGTGACGAGGCTTACTTTAGTAACCGAGTATCACACGCGGCAGCTATTACATAATAACCCCTTTTGGACGTCAAAGTTGTCGAACCTCCATTATGTAGGCTCCTTCTTGGACTGTTGTGCTCAGTCCCACTTCTCCAATGACACATTGAACTCAAGACTTTGGTAGAATTACTAGAGACAAATGATGGAAACTACAACATGGCATGCGGTCTAGACTTTGGGCATTTCGGGTACGCTTATATCCAGTTCCTCTTCAATACCCATCAGTCTAATACCTCAAAGCGCATATGATTTGTGGGTTCTCCTAGATCGACAAGCAAAGCTCGCCAGTGGAATGTAAGTGCGAATTTTATATTTATAACGTCATGTCTAATATCGAAGATGGCCATATTTCTTTAACGGAGCCGACTATCATGCGATGCAAACAGACTCTCCCGCATCCGTATTTTCCTGTTGAAACGGTATCGTTGTCTTTCTCGCTGATCCTCTCATTTTCATACCCTTACGCTCCAACCACACGCCTTCTACCGACCCTAGTTACCATACTTTGACACACCCAGCAGCGCGAGATCCCTTTATGCGCGGTCTCGGTCCTTTTCTGACACCCCCAATACAGTGTCGCGCATTTTCTCCAGGAGAATGCTTCTCGTCGGAAAGCTTCCTACTACCATACGACCTGAGACGGCAGTTCAATCTGCAGCGCATATACATAAATCCTATGGTAATTAGTGCGTACAAATGGAGGTATGTTCCTGTCAGTTGTGTCCGGAGTGTGGCTTGTGCATCATTGCTACATAGATATTATCCATACTTCAAATGGTTTATGCGCCATCCTGTACTCCGTGGTGGATCGAAAAGTGTATGATGGGGCTTGGATGGTGAGGACTGTGTTTGTTGTGGGCGACGCTACAAAGGTGTATCAATGGGATGGGGGAGATTGTCATTTGTGGTCTTGAGTTTGGCGAACTCGGTCGTGACATTACGTGTGGGTTACCACGTAGGACTCGGACACCTCCAGTTATTGAGCATATAGTATCACCCGGCAGCGTTCTGTTTGCATATATAGGATATTTAATACTTATTACATATACACTCTCTCAGTGTTTGGGATAGTGCTTACTTGGACTCGACTAGTACTCGTCCATATCTGATGGAATACAAAATCTGTTCGAGGGACTTCTAAGCACAGACGCTGGAGTACCACAGGCCCGGGCCCAGGGGTCGAATACTTAATTAATACTCCTACATAATACTGTAGCTTAGTCAGCTACTGCATAGCCCAAGATGATGATCGTCCAAATTAAAACAGGATATATTGATTATGTTTGACGCGAAGGTCACGGCAGTGTCCATTGCCATGCCTCGACCCTTCGGCGAATCGAAGAGTTTCAGCGTTTTTTTCCAGATAAATCAACGACCACGCGGTTCCAGATTCATACCTGTGGTATTGACCCGCCGGTGAGTCAGTCATAAGAGAATTGGTGAGAAAAAGATACTGTCATTCATCCTAATACATTTAGGAAAGAATTTCGTCGCATTAATATAATTAAATCAGCATATCGCCAGCAAGAACTCGCCAGTTCATTGATGCGGCTTGGGCTAGATATAAATGTTGAAGCTGTTTTGGACCTCGGATTATATTCTCTTTTCTGAACTAATAAGTGTACAATGAGACACATCTTGGCAGGTTTGGTGCTCTCGAGCACGCTTGTTGCCCATGCGTGGGCTGGGAAACCAACTCATATTTATGGTGTTAATCTGGGTGGATGGTAAGCATCACTCTATGCCTCTGACTGAGCGTTTAACTTACGTGGTAGTGCAGGCTAGTTCTAGAGCCACCGATGCTTCCCCAAGGTGATAAACCAACGAACTTTGCAAATATGCATTCACTGAACACGTTTCTTTAGAGTGGTTGGATATGGGTGGAGAGTCATGTCCTCGCAGTTGTTGGTCATGCATTTCAACTGAGTCGTATGTTCTGATTCTACACTGTTGCATGTAAAATTTGATTGTTCTAGGTCATTTGCAAAGGCGTATCCCGATACCGTCGACACTAAATGCGCTCAGCACTGGGACACATGGTTTACGCAGGACGATGTCAGTGCACTGAAGGCAGCTGGTATTAACACCGTCAGAGTTCCTGTGAGTTCATTCTTCGATGCACTCTGAATTTGGCTAAACATGGTTTGATTTGCTTGCCTTTTTCATCCCGTGCAAACTCCACATGCCATGCAATGCGTTCATTCCTAGTTGGGATATTGGATTGTAGAGGCTTTGGTCGATAGGTCACACGAATCATACCCCCGGGGCGGTCTTAAATATTTAGTGAGAAACTCTGCTGTAGTTCGACTCTCTAGTTGAACTCGAGCATTTTTGATTAGCGTCGGGGCTTAGGCTGGCTGAAAGATGCCGGGATCCAAGCGATCGTGGATCATCACGCATTACCTGGGGTTCAAACGCCTAACCAAATGTTCGCCGGCAAGTGAGTTACCATTTGTTTCTATTTGTTCTGTACTGAAATTTATTTTTACTAGTTGCACTACCGATGTTCAATTCTATGTGAGTCATTTTGCAACCCGCAAAAGCAACAACTACAAATCCTTATGCAGACTCCATACAACTACCACCGTGCGCTGGTGTGGACAACGGTCATGACTACGCTTTCTCACCTGGACCCTGATTTTGGAAGCGTCTTTGCAATTGAGGCGATCAATGAACCCATTACGAACGCGACTTTTACACCTAACTATGGCACCTGTATGTATCACTCATCATTCTTTTATTTATGCCCTTACGATTCCTGAACCTTTGTACAGTCCAAAAGAACTTCGTCCAGGTAATGCGTGCAGTTGAGCTCATACTTGGAATATCTGTTCCATCATCCAGTTTATCGCTATCTATACCAGCGTCTGTCTCGAACAACTTCACCGCTGCATTGAGTGCAGCATCTTCAGCAAACATATTCCAGGCGGAGGTTCAAGCGGCACTTTCAGATGCCGTTCCGATTTTACTAGAGATCGGAGCGGCCTACGGTTTGCAGACTATACTCGAAGCATCACCCTTCAAGCAATCAGGTGATTCATTGGTGGCGAAGTGAGTTGACCACAGGTTCTTGATAGGATGCATTGACAATGGCATGCATAGCTTCATGGATATGAACTGGCAGTACGATAAACCTTCTAACCCAGCTGACGCGGCGATCGGCCCCCAAGCATATGATAACCATTTGTATTACTCGTGAGCACGCAGTTGACTACATCAAGTTCTCGTGGTTTCTTAATTTTCTTTTTACAGGTTTGGTGTATGTCGTGTGCAGCTTATTTCTTCCCGCTAACATTTTTACAGGGAGTTGCGGCTGATGATCCAGAGTCTTACATGACCAGTATCTGCAGTGCGTCTTTTTCGTCAGTTCAACAATGACGTACTCATTTTGGTAAAGACCTTCAACGCATCCAGGCTGACGCAGCGGTTGGTAACTCTCCACTCTGGTTCGGCGAGTGGAGTCTTGGAACACAGTTCAATGCCACAGACGAGTTCCTTTACAAGTGGGCTGACGCACAGAAGTTAGCCTACAGTAAAGGTGCTGGATGGATTGTACGTGTCTTATCGTGTTTGACTAAGATATTGCTCAAAGAACAACGTTCCAGTTCTGGAACTTCAAAATTGAAATATCAAGCCTCTCTTCTGGAAGGCAATGGTCAGTCATGATGCATCCTATGGTGTTGTACGAATGATCTGACAGCAGTCTATGTAGGTCTTACCTTGAGGGGTTGAAACTCGGTTTCTTAACCCAGGACCCCGCCACGCTTCACGATCCGAACGTGTGCGTTCCATACATGCACAACACCTCTAATAGCACTAGTTCATGATGTCGTTGGTAACTAAGCAAGCCATGGCGCAGGGCGTATCTCATATATCTATATCTCCATTCTCTCTATTCTTTTATCGATGCTCCTTACTGATTTCTCTCCAAAACCCTCCAGAGCCAACTTAGGATGATTAGTGCTAGTTTTCACGCCAAGTTATGAAAGTTGGTTGTATTGCCTCATTTTAACAGGGGCGGGAAAGCTGGTCACGATCATTTTTACCCTTGGGCCCTATAACCGATTCTCTGAGCTTACTGGGCATGTGGCATGCACACTGACAGCTGGCAGTCCGAGCTACATAATCACGTGCAATAACACACTCATAAATTTCAGCACCAAATATTGTCCCATCTAGTGGTGGCCGAGTCCAGTTCAGAACCGTGGTTCGAACTCGAACCGTTATGAACTTGACCGAAGTCCAGTCCAAGGTTCGGCCAATGAGACATCAGGAAAACCCTCCCGGGCTAAATTCGCGTAATTAGGAGAAATTTGTATAATTCTTTCTAATTCTTTCTAATCACTTGTGTTTAGGAAGAAC
>MU172947.1:298250-321881 GCA_016695475.1 Suillus decipiens
GCATCTCCCCTCCATATGTGCTCAAGGGACTTGTAAAAATGTGCTGCATAGTCTAATAAAAAAAAGGATATCAATATAGAATGACATGCAAAAAACATGCTCACCCACTCCAATAAGTAGCCATTGAACATGCCATTGAACATGTTGTCGTCATCGTAGTCTTTACCTGGTGGGTCACCAGCCCACAGAAATGCTGGAAGTTGAGGGTAGCATGATGTATGCTGAAGCTGGGTGTGGCATGGGAAAATATTACTAAGCAGTGGTAGAGCAGTATAGCAGTATAGCGAGGGTATTGCATGCAGCAGGATAAGGATGTTACTATGATTTTTGATAAAGATTGTATTTTGTATAAGGATTGATAACTATACCAAAAGGTAATAGTGACTTCTCCTACTGAGTATACAGTAGAAGGGTAATGAAGTACTAGTCTCAGTAGGTAGGAATTTATATACCTAAGTAATAGTGATGGAGACAGAAGGGATAGGAAAACCATGCAGTAGACATGTAATAAGGATGTACTACATGTTACAAAACATAAGGCAAGGAAATTTACATACTGGTGTGACAGTCTAGCTAGTGCTAGCCTTGCATAGGTCCATTTCCATTATTGTCTAGCCCCTATACTGCATAGCGTGAACACCCCTAACCATAGCGCTATCAATATATACAGTTACCAAGGTTACCGCACCCTTGCTGGACTACCGTACCACAGTACCAAGCCACATTCAACAAGCCAATACCCATCGAAATGCCCATGCCATGCCAACTAGTTCCATTTGGTGTGTAGTATATTACCATCTGCTGCTGCTAATCCCATGGTAAGCCTTATTACATGTAGAAAGCATGCTGCAGCACATGCAGCACTACTACATATTGCTACAGCTAACTCTCGCATACTCGCTACTATTCTCGCCTATCGATTCTACGTACTTACGATGTATGATAAAAGACTGTTGACTTCTCCTCCATTAGACTCTCCACTTCTACCGTAGAGCGGTAGGAGAAATCATTTACAATCATTTTTCTTATATCACACCATTCATTAGACAGGATTCCCATACCGCTAATGCTTTCGCTATACACAAATATATCTTCTTTGAAATTCAAACATCTCTAAAGAATCCTTGACAGTCTTCACTCTCAATGCTTCCCTTACTGCTATCCTTGCTAAGCACTGGTATCCATCAGTATCATTGGTATCATTGTCATCACGCTATCTTTCCTCGCTGTCTCTTGGCATACAATGCTATCATAGTTATCAGTACACACTATCACAGCGCTCATCATTAGTGCTTCCCATGGTATCATTGGTATCACTGGCATTATCGGTACTTATCTGTCACAAGGCACTAGATGTCGGCATCTATGGAATCTGTAGCACTACCAGTGGCAACACTACCACTAGCATCAGCATTGCTTTACAGGAGTATTACAAGTCTCATATCAGTGCTTGACGAAGTATATTAACCAGCAACCCCTCAGGTCGAACATTCTTGCCTCGCAAGTATAGCAGCTAGGTAGACTTCGACATATACTAGCATAGGTGGTAGTCCGCTATCATACTAACTAGAGTGTAGTCTTTACACCGGCACAGCTAGTGGATATAGGACAGAACAGAATTCTTGAGCCTTTAGATTGCCTAATGGGTCTCAGCAAGTCATGGGAGCTGCACACAGCATGGGAAAATTGCCATAGGGTGGCTGCTAAGTAGCAATGAGGCTGCTGGAGCTTGGAACAGAGCTGGAGATAGGGGTAACACATGGGAAATGGGCCTGGTAAAGCACAGAGAAGCTGAGGGGTGAGGATAATGATAGGGGGGTACTTTGGGCTTGATACCTATATGAAATAGGGTCATGCAAGCTTATAGTGAGTTTGACTGGCACACTGCTGTAAAGACTACAATCTAGCTAGGCTGATAGCGAGCTACCACCCAAGCTAGTATATGTCGAGTGCTTGCCTAGCTGCTATTCTTGCAGTGCAAGAATATTCGACCCAAGGGGTTACAGGTGAATATACTTCGTCAAGCGCTGCTATAAGACGTGTGATGCTCCTATAAAGTGATCCTGATGCTAGCGGTAGTGTTGCCGCTGATAGTGCTGTGTTTTCCATGGATGCTGATGTTAAGCGCCATGCGAAAGGTAGATACCGTTAGTACTGGTGATACTGATGATGCTGTGAGGGCCGCTAATGATGAGTGTGGTGATAGCATATGCTGATATCCATGATAGCACGGTATGCTGGGGGTCAGTGAAGAGTGATAGTGTGATGGCGATGAAACCAATGATACCGATGAATGCTGGTGGTTAGCGAAGGTAGCGGTAAGGGAACCGTTGAGAGCAAGGAACGTAAAAGGATCCTTCAAAGATATTTGGAATTCAAAGAAAATATATTTGCATATAGTGAGAGTGGTAGCAGTACGAGAATCCCGTCTAATGAATGATATGATATAAAAATGATTGTAAGTGACTATTCCTACCGCTGTATGGTAGAAGGGGAGTATCCAACAGAGGAGAAGTCATCAGTCTTTTATCATACATCGTAAGTACACAGAATCGATAGGCGAGAGTAGTAGCAAGTATGCGAGACTTAGCCCTAGCAATATGTAATAGTGCTGCATGTGCTGCGGCACACATTCTACATGTAATAAAGCTTGCCGTGGGATCAGCAGTGGTAAATGGGAATGTACTACACACCAAATGGAACTAGTTGACATGGCATGGGCATTCGATGGGCATTGGCTCATGGAAATATGTCTCAGTACTGTGGTATGGTAGTCCGGCAAGGGCGTGGTAACTTTGGTAACTGTATATATTGATGGCACTAGGGTTAGGGGTGGTCGCGCTATTCGGTATAGGAGCTAGAGAAATAATGGAAATGGACTCATGCAAGGCTAGCGCCAGCTAGACTGTCACACCGCACTGAATGTCTTTGAGTGCCCCATCAAATGTTACACAAGTGTGAGGTGAACTTAAAGAAAAACTCACTTGTTGGCATCCTCTGAAAAGCTCTTGAGTTCCCTGACTGGACAGAGAAAACATGCCAGAACAGGGTGGTTGATACCCATGTGGGTATGGGAACCACTCCCATCATATATGGCTGGATGAATTGGGTGATCCTTGGTGTTGAAGGCCGCATAATGGCCAATCTGACTCTTAAGACATGAGGTGTCATCAGAGTGAGTTGCTGAGATAGTAGCATCCATCTGATGGATGAAATGAGCACATAGTATATACATATATGCACATAAACTCACCTTCCTGATTATAATATCGAGCTTGGAGGCTTTCCTAGGGTCACCAAGAAATGACTTCAAGCTTGGAGCAAGTTGAAGTAGCCAAGCATAGTTCTTCTTGTATCACTCTTGAACTCTAGGTGATCTGTGAAGCAATAAAAGAATCAGTCTATGCCAAGATATTTGTGAACAACTAACATCTTCGAGAGTCATTTGTTATGACAAATCTGTGTGTCTTCATCTTCCGATAGCTCACCATTCTCTGCAGCATCACACTGCTGCAGAGCTAAGCCTATATTAATAAGCTGTTTAGTCTTGCAAAACATGTTGATGAAATGCACTATACAGTGTACAGCAGTGAGAAACTCTTCATCAGGATTGCTCTCAGTGTTCTTGTTCCTATATAGAGTTGTTAACAGTTATCAGAATATCCAAGATGGATTGACTGACCTGGTAGCCCTTTTCTCATCGCTATCTGATGAATGGCGCCTTTTCTTCAACTTTATTGCCTTCTTTGGGACCTTCTTCAGAGGTACAGGGGTCACCAATGATACTGAGGAGTCAGAGCTATGTAAGGACACTGATGAATCTAAGGAAATTGAATCAGAGCATTTATGATGTGTCATGATGGTAGGGGACAGAAAGATAAGATTGTGATGTTTCACGCATTGTTAATTTTTATTCGTCAATTTATTAATAATTCAGAACTCAATAGTAACTATATGCATGACAAGAAATACACCATTGGTTCTACATTTACAGAGTGATTTATGCTACTAATAGTACATGACAGTAAGTGCAACAGCAATAAAAGAGCAATAACATGTAAAGAGTGCTGCAAAAGAATGCAAATACATAGAGTCCAACTAGTCGAGCTTCAAGGCCTCTACAGCTGTGGGTAAGGTCATGAGTCCATCAATCTGTGTGATCCAAGTGCAGTTAGAACTCTCCCTGAATCTACAGTGGGGAGGCCATGTATAGCTGTGATCATCCTGGAACTTCTTCCATATATGGTTGACCTTGGGAGAATCCTTGGGGATGATGTGCAGCTGGACAGGCTTTGCCCTAATGTGCTGAGGCATCTCTGAGTTCCTGAAGGCACGATAGTAGATGAGCTGATGTCACAATTACAAAGTAACTAAAAAAAACTTACTTGGGTGCCAGTGTTGGCTCACACACCATTGTGGAGTCTGGATCCTCCCCAGGAATGGACTGTAAGTTGCTAGAAAGTTTAATTATGTTAGTATGAGTTAATGAGAAGCCAAAAAAAATACCTCTTGGCTTGTACACTGGCTTCACCATCACTATCTTTATCTTCGATCATCCTGAACTCTACAGCATCCTTCAATCATAGTATAATTTTCTATAATATCAATGTCAGTAATAAAAACTTCAAATATATTGAAAAACATACCAATGGGCCTGGGTGTTCCAGTGTAAAATTCAGGGTGTAAGTTGGCTATCCAGACAGTAGATTATCAATCTCCAACACAATGACATTGTCATGAAAGAACAACATTGTATTGGCCAGGTCGAGGTGATCTTCAGTGTAAGTGATGAGCATTATACAGATGTGTCAAATGATTAAAATTAATGGTTGGCATAAGAGATAAGCAAAGGTAGGTCAATGCGTTATTGACACTTTGACTATTTCCAGAAAATGCCAACTGACTTTGAAATGGTGGTCAATGTGCCATGTCTGTCTTTGCTCGCCCACATCACCTGCACATTGGTGTCCTCACTGCATTCTCTTTACATGTCATCCTCACTGTGTTCTCTTTAAATGGTATGTTCTTGTTGATTCTCATTCATCACCACATTCTCACCTGAAGCCATCACATCCTATGTCTCCCATTCAACTACAGACTGTGTTAGTGTTGTACAAAACTAAAGCAATGCCACCCATGACCCTTCAAGTGCATTGGTATCAAACTCCCTCATGGTATAGTAAGAGACTGGTATGTTTGTTGATTCTCATTCATTGTCACATTCTCACCTGAAGCCATCATGTCCTATGTCTCCCATTCAACTACAGACTGCAATGCCACCCATAGACCTTCAAGTCCATTGGTATCAAACTGCCTCATGGTATCCTGTTGTTCAGTAAGAGGCTGGTGCATTCTTCTTGACCAACTGCCTGGAGATCCATGAGCTTGACTTGGATCATTGAGTGATGGAGGTGTAGGGTTACCTTTCATGTATTGTGTGCACCATAATAATATCCATGTCTGAATTACCCACACTGCAGTGTGACTTGAGACTCACCATGCACCTTACACAGTGCTAAGCAAAATTCTGTGTCTACTGTTGCATACTAATGACCACTTCTCCATTCTTTAAGCATATGTTTGCATGTCTCCTCCACATGTTGATTTGTCTGACTCACTACTCACAGCTGATGTTTATATTGATGTTATCAGATGAGCTACGCAACTAGAACTCTCAAATCCATACCCACAATGCTACTGGTCTTATCTGTGATGCTAGTACATTTATTCTCTGGTGTTTACCATACTGATGTGTCCTCACTACATTCTCTTTACATGTTGTCCCACAGCATCTCACCTCCAAGCCCTCACATAGGATCATGCCGAGTTCAGGCATGTTAATGGTAACTCACTACTAACATTGGATGCATCTATGCAGGCTTCTCTGTATTGCTGGTAGGATCTCATCTGGAAGTTTGAAGACTGCAAGCCCCAGCTTGAGGGAGACCACATGCTTGTCCACTGGCACACTGCAAAAGGTGCTGCTGTGACTCAAATGCTTTCATGGATCAGATCTGCAGCATGGTATGATGGGAACCTTGAATATCACTAGGGGACTTCCATTATGAGGTGCATCCATGTGATTCACATCAGTTGTTCAAGTATTGACATATCCTCGCATAGATTTGGGCTTGTATTTTAAATGAATTGCACCTCTTTCCCATCTGAAGCCCCCACTCCTGCTGAAGCCCCCCACTCTCACTACTCTCCATGGACAAACTTACTTGCCTAGGTTGTGGGAAAGCTTTCAATAGCCAAAGGCACTTGAGCGCACATGAGACACTATGCAAGACCTACCATGAATTCAGCAAACAGGTCAGCAAATCTCACCAGTGTGTGGAGAAGAGCCAAAAGAGAAAAAAAAACCACTGAGACCACCAAGATGTCTTGGACAAAGCTGATAAAGGAGCTAAGATGCCAGGTCCCATTAAAAATATGGATGATATGGAGACTAACCACTAGGATGTTCAGGTGTGTTTTCAGAGTTTATGCATTTTTCAACTGAAATCCTGAGATATGTTTCAGGATTATGATATTCCTGGACCCTCACAATGTTCCCCTGCACATTCCCCACCATTACCTGCATCTAGCACAGCTCCCTGGCTTTCAAATCATTCTGGTCATGTTATATGCATGCCCAAATGATATGCTGACTTCATTCCTGGCAAAGACATACCTGAAGTACCTCCACCTGAAGATATCGTGTCTGAAGAGTGGGATGGTAATGAACAAATCCCTTTTCAGATGGAGCCAGATACAATGGGATTGTACCAAGTGTATCCTACTCATTCTACTCTGTTTCTGTGGACCGGTACTACCCTTGATACTGTATGCAATATGCCAATGTCACAGGCTGGTGAAGATCCAAGGGATGACCCTTCTCAACTACTCACTGGTCCCCCCCTCCCATTGTCTGTCACTCCTGAGAACCTGTACTCCGTGTTTAGTAGTCCAACCACTTCTGTGCTGGCAATATTCCAACCCTAACTCGATTTCTGATGCTGCTTTGCAGCGACTCACTACTTTCCTCAATGACAATGCTTACAACCAAAATGATGTACATCATTTCAATGTCACTCAGGAAAAAAAGCTTGTTGCAAGGTACCTTGAGGACCAATCCAACCCCTTCAGTGCCAGTAACAGATGGAAGGAGTCATCTGTATATATTCACCTTCCAAAAGAAAAAATGAAATAGCCACCTGAAGATGATGCCCCCAAGCTCAAAATTCAAGGTGTGCACCATCAATCTTTGGTCAAAATCATAACAGAAGTTTTTGAAGACCATGCAGCAACAACATTCCACATGACACCATTTCATCAGATGTGGAAAATCTCAGACGAGCAAAGTATTGAAGTCTTTTCAGAGGTGTACTCTTTACCTGCAATGCTCAAGGCCTATACTGAGATCAACTCCCTTCCCCACGCAGTAGATGACAATCTTGAACATGTTGTGGCATCACTGATGATGTATTCCAACTTGACTCACCTTTCTAACTTTGGTGACACATCACTCTGGCCATTTTATCTATTTTTTGGTAAGGAATCTAAGTATACATGCAGAAAACCGACAGCTTCCGCATGCCATCATGTTGCATACATTCCTTCAGTAAGTCATTTTCAAGTTACTCGACCCATATTTATGGAACATTTAGATTCCAGATGATTTTCAAGATTTATATTTTAACATCTTTGGGGACACATCTTCAGCAGAGGTGCACACACACTGCAAATGGGAGCTGATTCAAGCTATCTGGAAGCTCCTCCTTGATGAAGACTTTATGTGGGCTTATGAGCATGGGCTTGTGATCTGTTGTGGAGACAGAGTCACTCACAGGGTGTTTCTGCATTTTTTACCTATTTGGCTGATTATCCAGAGAAGTAAGCTTGATTTGGTTCACATGCTTCTTAGATTGATGTCACTTCAGGATTTTGATTGCTAGGATTAAGTTTCTGGGTGAATGTCTATGCCCATGCTGCCTTGTCAAGAAGGCTGATGTACCTGAGATGGGTACAGAACAGAATATGTGTGATCATATGATACTCCAATGTGTCAAAAACAGAGCTCATCACAAAAAAATTGATTGTGCACACAAACTGATTTTTGAACATAGTACACCAGTGGATGGTAGGCGGGTAAAATCAGTCCTTAATTCTGAGTCCCTCATTCCTACACATGTAAGTGCTTGAACACCATAGTATTCAGATTGTTGCTAATGGGGTGTAGAACACATTTTTAGATAAACTTTACACTTTTGGATTCAATCTTTTTTTGATGCTTGTGGTAGACATGCTGCATGAATTTGAGCTTGATGTGTGGAAGGCTATCTTTACTCACTTGTTGTGCATTGTGCATGCTGCTGGGGGTGTGGCAGTACAGGAGTTGAACTGGAGGTATGCTATTGTATTTTTTTCATCTTACCAACTACATGACATTTTACTACAGGTACCGTCATGCCCCAATGTTCAGGAGGGTGACAATCAGGTGTTTCAATAGGAATGCCTCTGCAATGAAGCACCTTGTTAGAGACATGCTCTGTCATATTCCATACATCCGATCCAAGATCCGATCAGATCCGATCAGATCCGATCGATCCTGCTTCTATCCGGACCACAGATCCAATCCGGATCACCCATCCGATGCGCTACAACTTCTTGTGTTCTAAGTCCACTGCATCCTTGCTTCTATCCCCTTTCGGTGATCTACCTGTACCGGTGTCCCGGCTGTGTATATTCCTGTCCTGCTTACTGATCCGCTACCTGTGCTTCATATCCGACTCGCGTTTGCTGATCCGCTGCACATTTACCACATAGACTTCCGTTATACTTTGTGCATAGCCTTCCGGTCCCGGATTCATTGATTGCCCGTACTATCTACATACAGTATATAAACTACATGTAAAACTCTAGAGAACCTTAGTTCAAATATCATCTTAGATTCTGCTCATTCCGTTCATCCGAACCCATCCGTCCCAACTCTAAGTATCTTCCGAGACTTAGGATTGATTCCTATAGTCTACATTCCCGACTCTACCTTTGGTAGTCCATATCTGTTAGTTTCTAGTACGGATCTCGTCCGCTACTAGTCTTATACCTCGCATTCATCCTTACCCTCCGGATACCCTCCGGATGAGCTCCTTCCACCCACACATCTCGGATATATACCGGACGTACCATATCCGATACCTCTGGACCTTCGGATCTGCTACGCAAGCACTTCCAGACCCTCGGACGAAGGTTATCCCTCGGAAGTAAAGGGCAGTACTCGGGAAAGGGGCACAGTGCACGAACTGAGGCCAAAGCCCTTCGGATTTCTCATATATTGAGTATGGTCTTAACATGCTCAGAGGGTTAACGGATCATAAAGGGCTTTGGCCTCAGCTCATATGCTGTGCCCCTTACCCAAGTATTGCCCCTTAATTTCAGATGAAGTCCCAGGGAGAGTTTCTGGTGAAGTCCAGATGTAGTCCAGACGAACTCTAGGGCAGGATAGCTCAATAGAGTTCCGAAGGACTTCCGGATGAGCGCAGGAATGTGCCGGAACTATTCCTGGATGATAGGGGATGATGACAAGACTACTTGGATGAAGTCCAGAGTAGAACAGTGAGGGATGTTTCAATAGGATGAAGGATAGAATAGGTATGAGGATCTGAATAGGTACAAGGATCCGAAGGTACGAGGATCCAAATAGGTACGAGGATCCGAAGGTACGAGGATCTGGAAGCAGGAGTAGTGGAGTGTTGGATGGATAACAGATGGATGGATGGATGGATGAATGGATGAATAGACAGACAGATAGATAGATAGATGGACAGATGGACAGATAGATGGATGGACGGATGGATGGATAGCTGGATAGGTGTATGGATGGACAGATGGTATAACTACTATGGAGGAGTAGGCCCGGATGTGAGGTAGAGAGAGTAAGTAGAAACTAACATAGGAAGACTACCGCAGGTAGAGTTGAAGGTGGAACGGAAGACAGACTACAATTGGATGAAGTCCAAAAGTGATTATATGACAGAGAGTCAAGGCTCCAGACTAGGGAGTACTCCCATAGTCCAGAGCCGGAGACTTACAAGGGCTGGAACCCAAGTGAGAACAGAAACAGAGTTATATAGACAGCAGGATAAGTAAGAATACAAGCAATGATCAGACTAAGGTCTGCAGGAGTTGTACTACGAGTTTATATACTGTAGGTAGCATGCCAGAAGGTAAGTAAGCATAGTCCAAGGCTATGTCAGAAACATAATAGTAAGTACAGCAAAACATCAGGCTATGAACTCGGAGATGAAACTTGTACGGAATAACTTATTGAGACAGAGGCAGAGATAACCGATAGCCAGAGGCAGAGATGACCAAGAGGCAAAGACAGGAATGACCGAGAGCTGGTGGCACAGGTATATCCTAAAAGGGGTAATGCACAGGTGCATGGGAATGGTTTCGGATATGAACATGGATCAGATATGGACACAGATCGGATATGGATTGGATATGGATTGGATGAGTGTCTCGGATCGGATATGTGAACTGGATTGAGTGGGGATTGGATGGATGTGGATATGAGCAGGATGTTATAGTGCAAGTCAAGTGTAGAATCTGGTATATGACACATGTTATGAACTGGGGTGAGTCTGAACACAATCGTCTCAAAAGAGAGATATCAAGGACTGTGGAAGTCGCGTCGACCGGGCAGAGGCTCGACGTTCTAGGATTCTGACAATGACAACGATGAAGGTAGGTCCTGAAGATGATTCAGGAACTAACTGAGTCGAAGTACCTAAGCGTCGCTTTAGACTAAGGACTAGGTGTGCTAGCCTTAGATACAATCTTAGACGACTAAGGATTGGGGGTCCTTAGCGAACAGGAATCCAGGTAAAACCCAGTAAGATTAGAATGAGGAAAATACAGAGTAACTACGAGCGTATATATAGTAAAGTACAAAGGTACTTTAGGGCAGGCTCGTGAAGTAGAAATGGGCTACATAACCATCTAGGGAAGGTAGCCAATGTACAAAAGAGAGAGCACGAGTCAAAGGTGAAGACTATGTCATAGGAAGGTCATAGAGCAAGATAGAACATACGATCAAGTGACCGTGGTAGAAGAGGATGTCATGTGATCATGAACAAGTACAACCGATAAGGTAAAAATGAAGTAAGCAACAAAAGAAATAGTTGGGGCGTGCAGCGACTGTAACATTACCCCCGTTTTATGGATGAAGTCACCGACTTCATTCTTCCTGGTTAGCATAATAAATCGGGTCGTCCGACCACTCGAAGTGTTCTTCATCATCTCCTCCAGTGCGGCGCATCATATACACTGCTTCTTCCTGACCTCGTCGTCTAAGCTTCACGCGCTGAACGGTGGAAATTGCTGGTAGGAGTGTTTGCGCATCAAGCTGCGCTTCCCAGGTGCAAAGGGCTTCGTAAAAGCCGTCATCCTTGTATGATAGATCGAATGGTGGTTTGCCATGAAACTCAGGGCAGTAAAGGGTAAGGTGACCTGGTTGAGAGCGAGTGCAGATGCGGCACATGTACAGAGGGCAATTGATCTGTCGGTGACTGTATTCGCCACAAATACAACATTTCATGTTGTCGTCATGGGAGGAATATGATTGATGAAGTGGGGAAGGGATAGGAAGTGGTTTAGGACTCGCAGATCTTGCGTGAGATGCC
This sequence comes from Suillus decipiens, assembly GCA_016695475.1. Classification (NCBI taxonomy): domain Eukaryota; kingdom Fungi; phylum Basidiomycota; class Agaricomycetes; order Boletales; family Suillaceae; genus Suillus; species Suillus decipiens. Next base: position 309,923 of record MU172947.1, read on the forward strand.
AGGTTGCGATGGCATTTTCGGTTTCGAGGTGCTTGATCATCAGGAAGGGGTCTCTGAAAAGGTGGTGATGGAGTTCTTGTTTCTGCAGCTGCTACAAGCTCGTCAGTAGAGGACGAAGCGGTTTGTCCTAGAGCTTCTACGGTGATCTGGCCAGTAGCAGATGGGTCAACGAGGGTGGCTGCAGCAGGGTGGGGGGTGCTCGCGATGATCTCCTCATGCGTCTGAGAGAATGGCGTGTAGAGGGACTCTGGGTGTTCTTCAGTGCAGATGAAGTTAGTCTCACTGATCAGAGTATTTACGGAAGCCAGCTCTTCATTGTTCAGGATAGTCATAGGAGGGTGGATACAGAGTAGCGCAAGCTGCGCAGATAATGTTGCATCAGCCACCCAATGGGGGTGCGTCTTTTCAGCGTAGGAGGGGAATGTGTCTGCTGCAAGTCGTTCAAGAGTATTCTGGGTAGAAGGATACCCTGCAGCATGGAGGTGGAGATCTTTGACTATGAACGTCATAGCCTCTTCAAGAGTATTAAGTAGCCCAGTAAGGGCGTCGACATGAGGAGAGATAGTCGTGTAAGAGGTAGTGAGCAAAGTACGGGGAGGTTCACTGGTCGACTGGGAAGAGGGAGGACTTGTAACGCCTGCTCGACATTCTGATATGATATGGATGACCTCCTTGACAGCAGCCTTAAAGCTGTCAGGAAGCAACAACACACTGTAATGTTGAATACATCTTTTGATGTGATAGAGGTGCTGCTGGATATGATTATCCTTAATGTCGGCAGTGATTCTTCCCAGGAGGGACGCGGTTCTGATGAGGTTGACGATGAGCTGGGGAACGTGGTCATGGGAACGATGAAGTCGTTCGTCGAGTTCAATTGTGTGCCCCTCGCACAGGAGGGCGGAGATGATGAGGGATGTGTTGTTGATATCGTTGATGACATTGTGGTAATTTTCTTGTGACGGATCCTCGATGTCAGAGAGGGCATACTGATGAGTGAGGGGAACAGGGGTGATGAATGAAGGACGGTCAAGGGTGATTTCAGCGATGTTAGAGGCAGGGTTGGAAACAGAAGACATGTTATGATGATTGGTTGAGTGGTAAGAGGTGATAAAGATGTCAGAGGGAATGACGCGTCTTATAAGCCTTCAGAATTCGAGTGGAGTTGCGGAGATTGTCTTCTGGGATCCATTCATTGTCTGCTGATGAGTATCCTTTCCAGGATACAAGGTACCTTCGGCGTTTCCCGGTCCCCTTGTGAGAAAGTATGGCGTCAACCTCATACTCTTCTTCTTCTTCGATGACGTCAGGCGGTGGTTTTAGGAAGTTCGGGCCGTGAACGTCATTTTCGCTATAGGAGGATAGGACAGAAGCATGGAACACAGGATGAATCTTCCACTGCTTTGGTAATCGGAGTTTGAAAGTAATCGGAGATAGCACCTCTTCAATGGTAAAGGGTCCGTATCTCTTCGGTGCGAGTTTCTGTGACGGGAGCTTTAGTTGGAGGTTTTCAGCCGATAACCAAACCTTATCGTTGATCTTCCATGGGGTATATTTCTTCCCATGAGATTGTTCAGCCATCTTCTGCATTGCCAAGTTATGACAGGTGATTGCCTCTTCTCAGATCTTCTGAAGGAGACGTACCCGTTCTTTGGCAGATGGTATGGATGAGTCAGGGATAATATGGGGAATAGCATGGGGTTCATATCCCATCATGATAAAGAATGGTGAGGCGTTTCTGGCATTGTGTTTTCGATGGTTGTGGACAAATTCAGCGATAGGAAGATGTTCAACCCATTCTTCTGGGTTATTCTGGCAGTACATGCACAGATACGTTTCGAGCTCTTGATTGAGCCTTTCTGTTTGCCCATCGGTCTGGGGATGATATGCGGTAGACGGTGCAAGTTGGTAGTCTAAGAGCTGGGCCAGCTCTTTCGAGAATCGGGATAGAAATTGTGGACCTCAGTCCGATATTACTTTGTCATGGAGACCAAAGCGGCGATAGATGTGTTTCAGGAAAAGTTTCGCGACCCCTTCTGACGAGATTGATTTCAAACAAGGGGCTAGAATCACCCCCTTTGTAAGCCCATGGTCGACCACGACCATGATGCTATCAAAACCGGAACTAACTGGGAGATCAGTGATCAAATCAACTGAGAGCTGGGCAAAGGGTCGAGACACGGAGGAGGGAATGGGGACAAGCAGAGGGCAAGTAGGGTGGGTATCGACCTTCATTTGCTGACAAAGGGCGCAACCCTCAACATATTTGCGAATGTAAACACCCATAGCGGGCCACCAAGCTTCTCACTTGACAAGTTCTTCAGTTTTAAAATGTCCAGGGTGCCCGGCAGATGGATGGTCGTGATGGCAGGCGAGGAGAGCGGCACAGTGAGCTGGAGGGATGTAGGCATGGTCCCGGAAATAAAGGACGCCATCAGAGATACGCCAATTGGAAAGAGCTGATTTCATGGGGGGAAGACAGATACCATCTAAAGTGTCCGACGCCGTCTTGAAAAGTGGATCATCAAGAGGGTCAGAAGAACCCAATACATCAAGTAGATCTGTATCGAGGAGTCGGACAAAAAGGGAATCAGGAAGCAGTATGGTATCTTCATTATCATGACCCCCAGAATCATGATCAGGGCAACGAGAGAGGGCATCAGGAGCTGCCAACTTGGAGCCTGAGACGTGGTGAAGTTTGATGTCAAATGTAGAAAGGAGGAGTTGCCAATGGGCTTGGCAACGGGTGAGTTTCTGGGCTGTTCAGAAGTACAGTAAATTCTTGTGATCAGTGAAAACGATCACAGGGTGCGGGCCGCCCTCTAAATAGTGGCGCCATTCGGTCAGCGCGCGTATCACTGCAAGTAATTCCTGATCAAAGATCTGATAATTACGTTCGGCAGGGTTAAGGGATTGAGAAAGATATGCACAGGGGTGATAAACCCTGTTCTCATCAGTTTGTAAAAGAACTGCCCCCGTCGCGATGAGGGATGCATCAGTGGCAATCGCGAATTGCCGCAGCAGATCTGGGTTATGAAGTACTGGTTGTTTGGTGAACTTCAATTTCAACGTTTCAAACATATCGTGGCACATGGCCGTCCAATTGAAAACAGTGTTCTTCTTCGTCAATTCGATAAGAGGTCGGGCAATATCGGAGTAATGGGAGATGAACGTTCTGTAAAAGTTGCAAAATCCCAAAAATGACCTTACGTCTTTGATGGTTTTGGGGACGGGCCAGTCGGCAATTCCCTTTGTCTTCGCAGAATCCATGGCGACTTCGCCAGGTCTGATGATCATGCCCAGGTATTCGACTTCTTTGGCATCGAACATGCATTTCTCCAGTTTTAAAAATAATCTCTCCTCGCGTATTCGTTCGAGTACTCTTCTAGTACGCTTCTGGTGTTCTTCTAGCATTTTTGAAAAGATGAGGATATCATCCATGTAGATGACCATCCACCCTTCGTTGATTTCCTGTTGGAACGTTCGGTTCATATAGGCTTGGAACGTGGCGGGGGAATTGCATAAGCCAAAGAACATAACATTAGGTTCATAAAGTCCGAATTTGGTAGTGAACGCAGCCTTCCAACGGTCGTCAGGATGTATGCGGATATTGTTATATCCGGAGCAAATATCCATTTTCATGAAGAAACGTGCGTCGTGGAGTCGAGCGATAAGAGAGATAGGAAGGGGGAGTGGGTAGGCATTCTTGATCGTCCAATCATTAATGTACCGATAATCTTGACATGGACATAATTCGCCACTCTTCTTTCCCACAAAGAAGAAGCCACTGGCTTGGGGAGATTTGGATTCAGAGATGAACCCCTTTGCCACATTTTCGTCAATAAAAGTTTTGATGGCTTCTCTCTCCCTTCCGGACAACAGGTAGATTTTCGACGTTCAGGGAATGAAACCGGGTTTCATTTCGATCTGATGATCGATCCCGGGTCGTTCTGGAGGGAGGTGATTAAGACCCTCTTTCGCAAAGATATCTTTGAAGTCGTGCAAATATTCTGGCACGAGTTCCTCGAAGCTCTTCTTCTTCTCCTTCTCCTCGGTCGCAAATTCTTGTGCCTTATTGCTAAACTTAGCAGACGACGGTAATGACTTGGCCTTGGAAGTGCCATCGCGAGTGAGGGGAGTGTCCATCGAAATTTCTTCGACAATCCTCATTTGCAACCCATCTACATCGTATTCCACAAGGAATTCTCCTTCTTTTAGTTCGTATGTGGCGATGTTTCTAACCTCTGGTTCAGTCCAGACATCTTGCATTGTGTCGAAGAATGGTTTGTCTTCGTCTGGGGATGGTAATAATGCAGGAGGTTCGTCTTTCTCCTGATTTGGGACTGAACCATTTAGGTTGAGGAAGGGTTTTCCCTGAAAAAATTCTTCTTCTGTAGCCCATTCCTCCTTGAAATCGAACCGGACTTTCTTATCAGCCCGTACACCAATAGGCGGTTCTTCTGCTTTTTGCACATGCTCTCTCTGCTCAGCTGGAGTTCGTTGCTCCTTAGGGATTGGAGCAGGTCGAGGAGAGGACTCCCGTTCTTGGCGTCTCTTTTCAGGCTTAGGAATGGGAGAGACAGGTCTTGGCGGCGGGAGAGTCTCGCGAGGGAGAGTTGGTCTGGTGATCATGGGGGAAAGTGGTGGTGTCTTTGGAGTGGGGGCAGGTACTGGTGGCGGTGGTTCATCAGTGGAGGTAGTAGTCGGAATGATGGGTGAGGAGAGTATCAGGGTAAAAGCTGGTTTTGGAAGCTTCAAGTTCTTCCATTTCGAAGGAATGGCATGATTGAAGAGCAGCGGAAGTTTCGCTTTCTTCCAATCGGTGTTGACATCTATCTCAATTAGATCCGACTTCTTCATGTGCGATAACGTGACAGTTTCAGCACTCCAGTCTATAACTGGGTTCATGGCGTGCAGCCAAGGGATCCCAAGAAGAATCTGATCCCTTCTACCAAGACGGGTGATATTGAATTTTCCGTACATGGTTCGATCATCTATCTTGATGACAAGCAAGCAATAATGCGTGATTGGCCCTCCCTTCACATAGGAGCCATTGGCTGTAGTAACCTTAAAAGGCTTACTAAGCTTTCATTGTGAAATATTATGCATTTTCACAAATTCTTCGGAGATGAAAGTTCCGGCTGCTCCGGAATCAATGATGGCGGTGGTTTCGACGGATTTCAGACGCGTACGAGAGATGAGGGTGATGGGGACACGGAGTTCTTTTCATTCACCTACAGCACGTACAAGTCGTAAAAGTACAGATGGAGAAACATATGTCGCTTTATTTCTCCAAATTAAAAATCCTGAGCCAACCGCCTCACGGTTTCTTCGTCATCGCTTTCAACTTCTTCTATTTTCGACCCAGACCCAGAAGCTTCCATTTCTGTCTGGCATACAGGAGTAGAACACTCCTTCTTCTTTGGGCATGCATTCACACGGTGCCCAGGCTGCTTACAATTGAAGCATTTGCCCTTCTTCATCAGATCAGCTCTCTCAGCTTGAGACAAGCGATCAACCTCCATCGCATTCGGGTCGCGTGATGAGGTATAACAGGAACTCCCATATCTCTGCGACTTCTTCATTGGTGTGTTTCGGTTACAGATGGATTGCAAGCAGTGGTAAGAATTATCAAGATTGACACAAGTGGTAATGACTTCGTCAAGGGTGTCAAACACATTGCTGGTATTGAAAAGGCGAGTGAGTAACCCTCCGTTCAATCCATCTTGGAAGAATTGGATCTTGGTAATCTCATTGTTGATTCCTGCTTGACTCATCAGGAGCAAGAAGTCAGCGGCGTAGGTTTGGAGGTCTTTTCCTCCTTGTTTCAGATCATGAAGTCGGGTGATAGCAGATCTGGCTGGGTCAAGGGGTGCAAATGCCTTGTCGAAACTCTTAAGGAAGTCCTCAAGTTTTCCATACACATGAGGGACTTTTTCGGGTACTGTTTCGAGGAAATGTTCCTTCCATAAGCGGGCGTTTCCCTTCTCCATGAAGGAGCAGATGAAGATGATCTTCTGCTGATCAGTGGTGTACAACTTCTCATTGATGTCGATGTAGGCGTGACACAATAACAAGAAGGACTTTGAAAGGGTGCGATCTCCGTCAAAGATGGTAGGCATACCAATCTTGAACTCATGTTCTTTGGATGACATCCTGGGCAAATAGAGATGTAGTCGAGGTTAAGCTAACCTTCGTGCCTGCGTAATGCTTTGAGGGGCTGTCTACCAGGGCTTGTCTGCTTGGCACATGCTCGCAAGCTACTGTCCAAGGCTTACAGGGGTTCGGGGTAATCAAAGACTAAATAGTCGATGAGAGCGAAAGAGGATTCTAATCTTTTGTTACGAACTGGGGTGAGTCTGAACACAATTGTCTCAAAAGAGAGATATCAAGGACTGTGGAAGTCGCGTCGACCGGGCAGAGGCTCGACGTTCTAGGATTCTGACAATGACAACGATGAAGGTAGGTCCTGAAGATGATTCAGGAACTAACTGAGTCGAAGTACCTAAGCGTCGCTTTAGACTAAGGACTAGGTGTGCTAGCCTTAGATACAATCTTAGACGACTAAGGATTGGGGGTCCTTAGCGAACAGGAATCCAGGTAAAACCCAGTAAGATTAGAATGAGGAAAATACAGAGTAACTACGAGCGTATATATAGTAAAGTACAAAGGTACTTTAGGGCAGGCTCGTGAAGTAGAAATGGGCTACATAACCATCTAGGGAAGGTAGCCAATGTACAAAAGAGAGAGCACGAGTCAAAGGTAAAGACTATGTCATAGGAAGATCATAGAGCAAGATAGAACGTACGATCAAGTGACCATGGTAGAAGAGGATGTCACGTGATCGTGAACAAGTACAACCGATAAGGTAAAGATGAAGTAAGCAACAAAAGAAATAGTTGGGGCATGCAGCGACTGTAACAACACACCTTGTGGCTCAAGACTTTGAAGATTTGTTGCAGGTGAGTATTTTATCATTTCATGTTTGGTTTCATATGCAATTTAATTTCAGTGCACAATCCCAGTCTTTCATGGACTACTTCTGGACCCTGACAATGACAACTTAATCCTAGACCTTTTATTCAACCTTGCTACCTGGCAGGCTTATGCAAAGCTCTGGCTACATACTGAAGAAACTCTAAACTTTTTTGATGCTGCTACAGTTGTCCTTGGCAAGACTGTTCATAAGTTCAAACAGACCACCTGTGAAGTTGGCAGACTATCCTAGAGTACCATGGCCAGTCCATACTTCTTAGTGCTGTCCCTCAGACTGTTGCCATGCGTGCACAGGAGTTTCAAAAGTTTTGTAAGAAGATCATTGCTGTGGTATGCACATCTCAACTTGTAGTATCATAATATTGAAAAGATATAGATGATGGAGGAGCTGCATGGTTCATATTTGAAGCAGCTTTGGTGGCATGTGGGAAAGTCATTAATCAAGATGGGGGTCTCAGCATGGCTCATACACCTCTGGGAGCTGCTGGTGTAAGTTCACTCCTTTGGTTTGGATTTGACCTCCACATCATTTTCTCACACTCTCACAGTTTTGGCTCTCACATTGTAAGGCTGATGATGATACAATCATCAGGCATCTCAAGGTGCAAGTATAGTAAGTTACTCATATCCTTCAGAGAACTTAGTACTGAGCTCCCCACATCTAGTAATTTGATGTCACTTGTTATTGTCCAGGAAGCATTCCCAGGGGATAACATTGTGACCCAGCCAGACATGCTCAGCAGCTGTGAAGCTTTGGTTGCTCTATCAGGTAACATTGATGTAGCCAAGGATGGGACCAAGTGGATCAAGGCAGAGATCTCTCACTGACTTGGTATGTGTTAGTATATCTTCCTACTCCTTCTTGCATTAATGAGGAGTGACAGCAAGCTTGGGCAGCAAATTTCTGTCATCAAAGAAGTTCCTGTGGAATACTCTTCCAGCTGAGCTCACACATCAAGGAATGATGATGAAAGGCTACCCTGAGGATGTCATACTTCCCAGGGAATACCATGCTTCAAAGAGCAAGGGCATTGCCAATCTCACTCTGAAGGAAGCTAGTGAGGTCATCACAGCATTGAAGGCGGGTACCATGCAACTAATTGAGGTTTTGGATGATAAGCAAGGTACATCTTCAACTTATTTTATTCCTGCATTCTGACATCTAGGCACATCATGATACAGCTAAAATTCTCATTTCCGAGTGTGCAGTAGTGATGGGTGCATGTCCCCCAGTAGATTCTGTCCATGCAGCAGGACGTCGCCTTTTTGCAAATGGAACTTCTGACTGCAAAGGTCTTGCTTGCAAAAAGCCTAGTAAGGCTGTCACCAAAAGGAAAGACAAGACCTCTCAGGAGGTACCAGCCCCCCATCCTTCCCCACTCTCCCTTTTCAATGACTCTGGTGACTTTGACTCTGATAGTTCAACCCATCCCTCCAACAGACCCAGACCTCCTGCTCATGAATTCAAAGTTGTGCAGCTTCCAAAGCAATGGAAGGTTGTGAAGTCAAAGGAAGTGATCTCTCTTATACCTAGCAATGCTCAATCTGGTTCAGAGGATGGGACTACTGAGAAGGCTGACTCCAACTATGAGGACAAGGCTATGTCCAAGAAGTGGAAGGCGAAGTCAGAGGGTAGCTTGCATGGCCAAGAAAAGGGCTTCATCTACTGAAATGCCTGTGCTTAAGGTAAATAAAGACAAGGCACCCATGAGGACTAAGGGAGAAAAAGAGAAGGTAGGGAAGCCTAAGATCATTGAGTCATCTGATGATGAAATGCTTGGTGATGCTACCAAATGCCTTTGTAATGGCCCACCTGAACTCAAAGGTGTCAAAGGTATTGTACTGATTTGTTATCCTCTCACTGGTATTAACCATATATTTAGAGCGCCCCAAGCCCCATCCAGTCAAGCCTGCAGTTAAGCCCCCTGTAGCATGTGAAAATACTGACTCCACCAACAAGAACACTGTTTCTGTCAACACTGAGCTTGCTGCAGGTGCTACTCCAGACCATGCTGAGCTTGATGACAGGCTTCCTCCTTGGTCTAAGTCACCAGTGTTGCCTTCCTGCATGCTCACAGACCATGTTGTCCCTACTGCAGGCACTCCAGAGAGTGTTGCTCCTGCTCCAAGCAACAATGTTATTCCTGCTCCAGCCTTATCCAATGACAAGCTGAGTGGAGAAACAGTTCATGCGCTGGTTCAACAGAGAGATTTGGCCACCAAGCATTACCATGATGCCAATGTGAGACAAGATACCATTCAGGCTGATGACCACATGTATGGTCCATGTCAAGGATCACACATAGAGCTGCACTATCACCATGGATTCCCTCACTATCTGCCACCTGATTACCAGCATGGTTATTATGATCAACATATGCATGGCCCTCTGCCCCCTCATGTCCCCCCACCTCCTCATGGGCCACTGCCCCCTTGTGAATCACAGCCTCCTCAGCCATCTTACGGCTCTCAACCTCCTTGCAGTTTTCAACCTCCTCATGGCTCTCAGCCCCCTCAGCAGTATGATGAAAACCACCATCATGGGGGTGGATATCAGGATGGTCACTACTGCAACCATGACCCTCGAGAGTATTGTGAAGATTATTGGCACCCCTCCAGCAACCCATATTATGCAGGAGGGGGAGGGTATTACCACACATACAGTCCTGATTATTCTGATGACCAGACAGACCTTTGATATCCTTTGTGGGTTGCATTCATTGGACTGCCTCAGTTGCTCACATATTACTTTTTGCATTGTTATATTGAGCTTTGTCATCTGACCTATCTTGCTGTTGATGTCTGTTTCCTGTCATCATTGTATTTGCCATATCATTGTATTTGCCATACTATTTAATGCATGACCTTCTGTCTGATTCATGCCTCATCAGTGACACACAAAAAAAAACAGGAAAAAAAATGGATTGTACTAAGCAAGCATAAAAAACATGTAATCTAACCTACAGGATCTCTGACATATCATCCGTCATTGTAGACATCATGCCAACATACAGAGATGTGAACATCCGTGTCAGTGCAGAGGATCTGTGGAGCATCATGCCAACATACAGAGATGAGTGAACATTGGTGTCAGGTGCAGAGGATCTGCAGAGGTCACCCTCACGGACATCGCACCAACAGCGCCTCAGATGCAGAGGACCTAGAGATGAGGAGGATGGACTCACCCTCTGCAAGATGTTCCACATGTAAACTCTGGAGGGAGACTCAGACAGTCCTACGAAACTAGGGATAGACATCCTGACAGAAGTAGTCTCTTAGACCATTTGTTGGCAACATAAAATTAGGGTCTCACATACCATGAGAACATTGTCAAAGTGCTGCCAAGGGTGGTGCTGTGAGTTTGTTACTGTCTATGATATAGGCACCTTCTCTATATCCATGCTCATTTCATGGCTCCACTTACAATTTCATGCCAGCAACATACCGCTTGCTATTCTTGGATTCCTCTTGCTTTCCATTTCTCATAATGTCAACACACCCTTTGTCACATTTCAATCCGGCAATCCATGTCAAAAAACCTATCTATGCTCTGTCCTTTCTGTTGCGAGATTTTTCCTCTAGCTCATTCACCAAAGTCACAGCCAGAGTTGTCGCATATATCTTTTTCTTCCTGGTCTCACTGCCTGCAGAAACCAGCACACCATGAAGATAGCAGTACTAGCTGAGTATCCTTATTTTCTTCTTAGTTTGAGCCATTTGTTGACTGACAGTCTTGATTCTGGAAAGTAGTAGGAGGACCGCTAGGGCGGCGACATGGCATTGTGCCCCAATATCATTAGATGATCAAGGGTGACGAGGGGAATGGGGATAAGCCAGTGCAAAGCGGCCAGAAGCTGGCGAGCACCTACATAGAAGCATAGGATCCTCACGTTTGTAACCAGACGCTATTCCAAGTCAAATATAATTGTATTCAGACGCAAATCAGACATAAGAAACATAGAATCCCGATGCAAGCACCTCCGAAATCTCGAGTTTTCCGGTGTCAGATAACAGTCTGGATTGAGGATCTCTCGTGATTCTAACACCTCGGAATTTGTGTCATTTGCTATGTCTGTTTACATATGGTCTTTTCGTACCCTTTCTAGGTCTGATCAGTTTCTCACTTCCGCAGTGAATAGTGCCTATCATGCTGATGTTGTATCAGATAGCGAGATAAGCCTACACATCTGCGTCAAAAAAAGGGACCACCAACACGAAGAACACCACACTTTATGTACTAATTCCAAAAAAAACCTCCTTCCACTCATGCACATCCATCGCTTTGATAATTCCTCTAATCCTGCGTGACGAACGATGGCATGTGTCGCGTACCGAATTCACTGAACGTACATCACACGTCTAAAAGGGATGTAGCTTTTTGCGTAGCTTGTTTTAGCTGTAAGGCTGGTTGTTAGTTCGAAGGGGAAATGAATAGGACGAGATAGATAAGAGACGTGTTAGTAGGTAACACGAACAGTGATAAGGCTAAGCTTTAGAGACGAGGACTTTCTAGGAGGCTTTCGGTCGTACTTGGAGGGGGGATCTCATTGTAGGATTTGCTTCGCTTCGAGTGGGGAATTCAACGCACCGGATTCACCGTAGATACGAGAGTGTACATGTGCTACTTATACTGAAAACGGCAAGGGTTTTCGGTGATGGATGAGCCGAACGATTATGTGAAAACCAGGGCAGAATAAGGTGGCGTTGCAACTGACAAGGTAAAGTAGAATGAAGAGGAACAAGTGAATGAGTGAACATAACGTCGAGGCACTCGGTGTGTGCAATTGAAGTTTTGATGATTTTACGTGACTAATCCCGCGGGTGTAGCTGGGGACTTGCGCCATGAAGCCGGAGTCAGATCAAGGAGTTGTCGACGCTCGACTAAATGTGTATGGCGTGACGAATCTGAAGGATATGTCTATCGCGCCGAAAAATGTTGGCACGGTAGGTATTGAATCAGCAACTA
>MU172947.1:324162-337511 GCA_016695475.1 Suillus decipiens
TTTCCCCTTCGAACTAACAACCAGCCTTACAGCTAAAACAAGCTACGCAAAAAGCTACATCCCTTTTAGACGTGTGATGTACGTTCAGTGAATTCGGTACGCGACACACGCCATCGTTCGTCACGCAGGATTAGAGGAGTTATCAAAGCGATGTATGCGCATGAGTGGAAGGAAGTTTTTTATGGAATTAGTACGTAAAGTGTGCTGTTCTTCGTATTGGTGGTCCCTTTTTTTGACGCAGATGCGTAGGCTTATCTCGCTATCCGATACAACATCAGCGTGATAGGCACTATCAGTACGTAGCTGTTCCCTCTTATTCATTCTCCGACCTATAACTTGCAACTTTCAGCAACTCGATGAGTGGTTCATGGGTGCAAGTTCTACTCCCTTCATGATATCTCCTCTGCTCAAATATGTACTTAGATCGTGGCGCAGGGAGATTACAAAGACGCCGCTGGGTAAGCTTTAGACTCTGGTCAAAGCTCTACGGAGACGGTCTTTCGGTCACGCTTACGGATACATTCTCGACTAATGTGTTTTATCGGGTGGGTGTGTCTATCTTGTCACTATGCAGCCTCTCCCATCTTCTTTTTATTTCAGGAGACCCAAAAATATTCGCGCTGAGGGCCAAGCGGACGTATGAAAAACGCGGGATACACGGAAAGCTATCACGGGTTGTATTTTGAGAAGGCGAAGGAGTTGAATGAGCAGTATCAACTGTTCAGGTTCAAGTGTACGTAGTCGCGTTATTTTTCGTTGCTTGGTTGCGTTTCGTCTAACCTTTTCTTGCATGTGCAGGTTCGTTTGGTACTGGGACTTGCCTAACAAACAATTTTCAGAAGAAAAGCAGTGGGTATGTGGAGCAGAGCAAGGTGTTGAATATTGTGAAAAGAGCGATGTGGTATAATCTGCGATGGTATCGACCCTAACATTTACAATAAACCCTTTGACGGCATTCTACTAATCAACTTGGGTGGCTTTGTCTACTTTCAAACAGCACCTGTCGTCAGTGAAGCAGGTATCCTTAACTGCTTTCATCAAATCATCTCCTCCGAGTCTATGGAGATTCATGTGGGTATTATTTCACACTCACGACAATGGTCCAAAGCATCCAGGACCCCATGTACACCAATTTTGTCGATATATTTTGGGAAGACTGCTCAGGTGTCTGTTAGTCTTGACTCCATCTGCCATGTCTCCAACATCAACGATGCTGCGGACTTCCTCCTTTCTCAAAGATCTAGCCCATGGCTTACTTCCAGTGGCCTTTCTATCCCCATGAAATATATTTGTAGACGAATTCGACGACGTTATGTTGGGCGCATTACCTGGAGATTGTGGTGAGTATGAAAACAAGCAAAGAAGGAAGAAAATGAAAACATACTGAGAAACAGGACAGAATCATACTTCAGTTCAGACACCCAAAGTTAGAGCAGTATGCGTAAATCAACGAAACATGTTAGTCGAGAACGGATTGGGGCGAAACGCGCCAATCCGCATCATGACTCTTAATCGTAGGTTCGTAGAGGTTCAGACTCCTCAGACATTGCCTATCTCGCAACACGTTCAAGCTGGACCATCAATCGCAGGCAGTTTCCTCAGTAGCCTGCTTATGTGACCATGTCAAGAGCTGACGCTTGCCAGTGAGAATGCCATGCTTACAGACACCGTCGTACATCCAACTATGACAGCACACGGCACTTTCGAGAGTGCGATGTCATAGATATTCGACCACTATTTGGAAGAGAGGGAGAATAGAAGACAACAGCGAACACAATAGTATGCAAACATCTATTATCACAATTCACGATAGGTGAACGGACACATTACTTATAATAAGATTGTAGAGTATGGCATCACGAAGCCCTAGTACATAAAACGCAACTCATCCGACATCTCAACATCAACAATCAAGGGTAGCGGAGGCAACCCAGTGTCATCCACACCCACTGTCATAGATGAGCTCAGTTCCTTCTGACAATCCAGTTCCCCCCATTGCTCAAAGTCAGAGTGCATATAACTGTCAGACTGACAACTTTCGCTCGAGCACTGATCAAGTTTCTCGCGAAGCTGCTCGACACTTTTCTGCTCATCGAACCATGCTCTGCGTCCTCCCCATTCGATAGGCTTGCCTTCCCCATCACCATAATAAAAATCTGGCCCAAATGCAGTGATCTTGACAAAGGGATGATCATGAAGAACCCATGTGTCCACGCCCAAGGTGTTTGCAAAGGTATTGTTATCGAACTTCTGGAGGAGCATATTGATGCCGTCTTTGCTGATTGTCCAGGGAGAAGGAACAAGTTGGACCTAAACAGATCGAATCAGCTTTTCTAGCTTAAGTAAGAGAAGAAATGTGAAGTTCCTCGCCCAGGTGAAGTATGAATTGCATCGGCGGAGGGAATATGTAGCAGTAGGAGTCAGAGAGTGACCAAGCAGGATTCGGTGTCAAACTGCCCTCAGTAGGTGAGGAGGAGATGGGAACGACATTCACGTCAGTGGGAGAGAGAACTCCCTGTCCAATGCAGACGACTATGATACTCTGGAGCTGGGTTCGTCTATTTATTCCAACCCAGAGAACAACCGCAGGGCGGACCGCTGTATCTACATAAATCGTTGATATACACGAGGTTGAACAAAAAAGGCAATGTATCATAGCTTTGAAATTTGAACTTTGGCAAATAAGACTAGCACGTGATTTACGCCGCATCAATAATCTGATTGGACACGCCGCCTGAGGTTATTCTATTATATATACCATATACCGTTACTCTCTTCAATAAAAACGTTCACTCCAGTTAAACTTACCACTCTGACTGTAGGGAGCGTGATTTGGTGTGTGACACCAACCATACTCATTCCGGTGGCCACGATTAGAGCTCAAGGCAGAGGCCAGAGCACCACGTCGAGGAGGATAGTCCATCAACAAGTGGTTAAAAAGCTGGTTATTGTCCTGGAGTCCAAAGTCATAAATACACTGACTTTGGACTCAAGGACAAACGCCAGTTTCTTGACCGGTTTTTGATGGACTATCGTCTTCAACGTGGTGCTCTGACCTCTGATCGTGGCCACCGGAACGAGTATGGTTGGTGTCGCACACCAAATGACACTGCCAATAGTGCTTACAGACTCCTTCTTACATACAACTATGACAATACACGGCGCTTTCAAGAGTGCGATGTCGTAGATATTCGAGCACTATTTGGAAGAGAGGGAGAAGAAAAGACAACAGCGGACACAATAGTATGCAGACATCTATTATCACAATTCACGATAGGAAATGAAAGTGAACGCACACATTACTTATAAACCGACGCAGATAATACACTTTGAGCAAACAAGCAAAAGACTTGGCGGAAAAAAAGGAGAGGTAAAGAAGCGAAGGAGGGAGATTGGCGAATGAAGCGGAGGAAACGATTTTCAGGTGTTTTATCAGGCTTTTCTAAAGACGTGTATGGTGAGTCAGTGTAAGACGCAGAATTTCCGAAAGCACAGCTCACCTTCAGACTCCTTCAGACTGCTCCGGACAAATACTGGGATACCCCGAATCCTTGAACTGTCTTGTGACCTTACAAGCACTGAGCCACTGCCGCATAGTCCATGTGACAATCAGTTCAGGGGGCGATCAGTGCTATTATCATGATCCACAAGTCGCTGCCGTAGGATATGAAGGGCACCGTCCTTGGGACTTGGGATATTAGGATGAACGGCGCTGTATACGCACGCAAAAAGAGCGAGGATGGAACTGGAGACGATTGCCCATAGGGTTCTGGTGGTGAGTGACGGGGCTTCTAACTGTCAGCAGTTTAATTTATTACGTTCGTTGTAGGTATAGCTTAGATCACTCCGACGAGGTAGAGGAAGATGCATAGGACGTGCATGACCGTTGGATGTGGATCTGGGACGGGTCATGTACATCTGTTCACTTTTTGTGTTTCACTGATGCACACTGGTCGCAGCGGGGGCCGCAGTGGGGTGTCATCTCCAGGCAACGTATAAAAGGGTCTCATGGCTGCACAGTTCGCGGTCATAACCGAACTGCGGAGCGGAAAAGGCCTAGTCTTGATCCCAAATTGGCATACGTTGCACGCCTGAAAACTACCACATGATTGCTCATTTATCACCTCACCCAAACCATATAACAGATGCACACTGATCGCGTACCGAGCTACGGAAGTATATGTCAAGTCCACGTTCATGATCACTGGAGTTCTGCAAATATGAATATTATAGACCACTTTCTCACTACCGCGTATTGTCCAGTCCGCAATTCACACCCAGGTCTTCGGCCATAATCAGCGCAGCCTTCTCTCCGATGAGAAGTGCAGTCGAGTATGTATTCTGTGGACAGTTAGACCACATGTTAGTAGTTGCTGATTCAATACCTACCGTGCCAACATTTTTCGGCGCGATAGACATATCCGCGACCTTCAGATTCGTCACGCCATACACATTTAGTCGAGCGTCGACAACTCCTTGATCTGACTCTGGCTTCATGGCGCAAGTCCCCAGCTACACCCGCGGGATTAGTCACGTAAAATCATCAAAACTTCAATTGCACACACCGAGTGCCACGACGTTTGGACTGAAATCTGATTAAGTATATCGTAGAACCGAAGATGGTTATGAGGACGTACCGATATCACGATGAAATTCGTCGATAGCCTCGTCATCTTCAGCAGTGTAGATGATATCAGGCGCATTCAAATCTACAGGCCCAGACGTTTCGCCGCAGACTGCAGCGCTTCCCTCTGGGAAACGAGGGTGGCGTGCAGCGACTTCACCTCGGTAGGAAGGCATGCGTCGAAATATTTCGCGTGTCTTCTTGTACCCAAAGTTAAGAGGCACGATATCGGATGGACTGAGCGAAATATCTTAGTTGTGCGAATTTCTGAAACGAGATGTGCAGACTTACTCATCTAGGAAGCCCGTGGTAAAGTCGAGAGCTTCCTTGCCGTCCTCTCCCAATTTGATATGAACACTACCGACAGACCTAGGATAAAGCTATTGACACATTCAGAAAAAATCACAGGGTAGACGGGGAGCAGTACTGTAATACAGGCAGCACCGAGGTAATTGCGAAGAGGAAATGCGCCCGAGAGGGAACCATGTCTAGCTATTGTGAGTATTTGCATGGAATCGAAGCAAAGTGATATGGACACACCCCGTACATATAGCGAAAATGGCAACAGCCTTGTCTGGGCGATCTTGAAAGAATTCTTTCCATGGTATTTGGAAAGCTGAACCCATGGCTCTCAGCTCATCTTCATCGGGCCGCCACTTAATTTTAGCATCGAAGCCACTGTAATACTCATTAGTACGTCACCAGCAGTAATAATTTCTACAGACTTTTGGGCTATGAGCGACTCCCCGTTACTTTTCCATTGAGCAAGGCTTTCTATATTCGGATGGTTTGAAAGGTGTGCTGAAATTATGTGAAAAACATTCTTACCCTGTACAACACTCTCCTCCCCACGCCAGAGAGGGTCCAAGGTGGCAGCGCCGTCAGCAGCAAAGTATGGAGCAAAAGAGGCATTATGATCTGATAACCCTAAGCTAAGATCAACTCAATAAGTGAAGGCGAACCTCTATAATTTTCCCCAACGCCAGACAAGTTCACCAGTTGCTCAACACCACAACGCTTGAGGACTCCCTCAGCACCGATCCCAGACCTCTCAAGAATGGCCGGTGAACCAAACGCCCCAGCAGAGACAACAACAAGCTTTGATGCCCTCACGATGCTCGGTGATCGATCTCCGTCTGGGCAGGACACTGGATCGCAGGTGAACTCGACGCCTACAGCACGCTTGTCTCTTTGTTATGCAAAAATATCGTCAAAGTTAAATGTAGTTGCAATCCCAGGTGGACACTCACTCAAAAATAATACGCTTCACGAGCTTGCCGACCCAGAGTTGTAAATTTGGGTTATGAGCTTGGTTATAGACATAGTGGTGAGCCACGTCAGAGCGCCTTCCGGTCGTTCCGCTAATATACCTTTTCATAGATGAGCCTCATTCACAATAGGGTACGAGTACAGGCTCACTTCGCCCACGGCTGAAATGAGATTGTTAATGGTAGTAACAAAGATGGAAGATCAGCGGTAGCGCACAGTATATGCATTGCATGTTTCTAGATCATTGGTGTCGTCGACATATGGTCTCTTGTGATAGGTCGTGCCAACATTGACGAACTCTTCCCAGATACCTGTTTTGCGACCACCATAGGATACCCTGATAGGACCATTGTCTCCATGAGTCGGACTTCCGGGCTGTACTTCGTATGTTTCCAGCTGTGCAAGATACAATAATTCAGCTTGGCAAATACACCAAAGGCGAATTCGACGACCTTCTTCATGAGAGGAATTAGATTCTCAGATTCCCAGCCATCAACTCCCCAGTCATCGAAATCCGAGGCAGGCGCACGAGTGTATGCCATGACTGTCACAGTATTACATCAGAGCCGCGTTCATTGTGGCAAGAATGCTACGAACAATTCACACTTGAGCCACCGCCAACACAATGACCGCATTGAACAATTGGTGCACGGTGATTGAGGCGCGGACTAGGATTTCCAACATTGGATGTGAGTGTGGTACTTGTGGGTTTGAGGTGAGTGATATATTGGTAGGGTTGGATGTGAGCAGCTTGATCGAGGGTGTGTTCCCCTGCTTCCAAAATCAAAATCTTGAGAGAGGAATTATACGCAGCTAGTCTGCCTGCGACAACACAAGCTGTAGTACCACCTGTACGGAGCGCGCGATGTAAAAAGTAAGCGATAAGATAATGTTATTCTAGTCCTCACCCCCAGCAAAAATGATATCGAATTCTGACAAGGTTATTGGACAAGGGAGAGCCATCGAGGGAATGAGTGGGTCAGGGGCGCCAAACATACGGGACTGGTGGGAAAGATATGTCGTCTTATAATTATATACTTGCCATTGTATGAATGGAGAGCATTTGGAGAGCACAGCTGAAGCGTCCTAATATGATCCGAAGCGAAATTCATTGAAAAGTTATTCTGAACGTAAACTTTGTACGTACGTTTGGTATAGCTCAGGGCATACTTGGTAGCTTACATAATCACTCACTTATCTATCGCCATGACAAAACTTTATGGACGATGGAGAACACAAATTTATGACCTGGCAGACATGCAGACCACGAATCATTGAAAAATCTTTTTTTGTCATTCGACGAGCTTGCGATCCTCGGCATAAGCGTTTGAGCCAAATATAGATTTTTATTAATGATGATTCGGGTGTACGTAGTCAATATGTGCTCAAGCGCTCACCAGTCAGCATCTACGCATCTTGTTGATCATCGGGCGGCTCCAATGACAACTGTGCCCACAAACAACTCTCCGGTCACCGGCTCTCCCTTAACACCCTGATTGCAATCGATCCCATTACTATATTGTAAATGATGTTGACTACGCAAAGACGCCTATCAGGATCACAACAACGTTGTCCGACGGGCGCGTAGAGGCCAGAATAGGCGGCATCAGCATCTGATGTCTCCAATATCCCTAACTTCAGAAAAGTAAGTCCTAGCCCAGGGTGATATTACGTAAGTGGTACAAACTTGCGCAGGACAGGCTCGCCATGACTTTCTCCATGCTGTCAGCATGGAGAAAGTCATGGCGAGGGGGAACCACATTAGATGCCACGTCCAACTTGCACAGGATAGCATGGAGCAATATGGTCATTATGCTACTCATGCGCTGGATGAGCGTACTAACCTCATGCAGCACATGGATAGCACAATGACGAGACAGATACAGATGTGGGCGCTCATGAAGCTAGAGCTTGAAGCGTTGCAATGTTGAAAGCTATTTTATAGAATTCCGGAAGTTCGGGATTCCGCCTTGTTATCCGAGTATTGGAGTTTTTTAAAAATAATAATAATAATTGTATTTGTCCTCTAAGGGGGATATAATATATGTGTGTGCTTAGGCGCTCTCTATGTCCGCCAACGTCGCAACCCATTCATATCTATTCGTTGGCACTATCTCACCAATTAACCTGATGGGCGACTCCAATAACAACAGCGCCCATCAACAGCTTCGCAATTAGCATACTACCACACTCCACAGCCACCGGTTCTCCCTCAGTGAATTTAACACCCTGATTACCGTATGTACTACATTGTTAAACCCATGACACCTATCAGGATCACAACGACGCTGTCGGGCGCGTAGAGGCCAGAATAGAATAGGCATCATAGCATCCGACATTACCCCCTGCTCCAAATTTTTTCCTGCAGATGGAAAAATATTGGCGCAGGGAGTGGTATTAAATACCGAGTATAAACTCGCACAGGACAGCATGGACAAGGTTATGGCGTGGGGGCATATTAGATGCCACGTCCAACTTACACACGTGGAGCAATACCGTCATAGTGCTACTCATACGCTGGATGAGGGTAAGAACCAACCTGATACAGCACATGGGTAGTACAATGACGAGACAGACGTGGCGCTCGTGGAGCTGGAGACAGGAGTTTGAAGGGTTGGAAGCTATTGTATATAATTACGGAAGTTCGGGATTCCGTTACCTTGCTGACCGAAACGTAGGAACGCTTTGTTATCGATGAATCGACGATATCATGGATTAGTACTGGCATCGAACTGTCTCGATCAAACACTCGTATTTAGCAATTCTAAGCAATCTCTATAATCTACCGGTATTCTATGTCTGCACCGTGATCTAAACTCTATGATTCTACAAGATATCGTGCGTTAGACCAGCCAATTTTATAATAAACGTACTCCACGTCTTCACCAAGACCCTGTCCTCCCATATAATCGCCATATGCATCACATGTGATAGATTCCTTCGATACTATGACGAGATCAGCATCACCGTTCGGGTCGACATCGCATGCCTTGAGGAACACGGACTCAACCGTGCTTGACTCGAATGCGTGTGTTGAACGAAGTGGTATCACAAGATGAAAAGCGGCGGGAGATACGGTCATATCAGAAGGACGACGCAGAAGTCCTTTCAAACAGTCCCTGATCCAGACCGCATGTTGGGGTTCGTAAATGATGTCCGCACCAAAGATCACATCAAATGAGTATGCAAGATAATCCGGTCGAGGAGCAGTAGAGAATGATGACCAGTCGAGGAAATGAGTAGTAATGGAACGAGTCGAGGTATGCGTGGAGGGGAAATTCGCACTGACGTTTGACCTGAGGTTGGCTAACACAGAGGGGTGGAAGTCTGTCGCGACCACAGAAACCTCGCGATGATCGAAAGACGGTAACGTATCCAGTAATTTCGTGACAACTAAGCTAACCAAGCCCGTTCCCGCTCCAAGCTCGAGGATGTTTAGCCTGCGTGATTCAAGGCCAGAGGACAAGCCCAGTTCAAACTGCTCAGGATTTTCCACAATCATTTCCGCCAAGACACATGCCCCGCCCCATGTCTGCGCTCCCACACTTCCGTAGTCATCATTGTCCAGCGGAATATCCGTTAGCTGAGCTTCCACTCGCCTCCGCCCGTCTATAGAACCGAAAACAAAGTTACGAGTGATGATGCCAGCAGCAGCGACCCCAGCACAAATCGCGAGTAGCGACGCGGCTTGTTGGACGATCATCTCCACGTGAGCACAGATGAGCCCTGGTTTCCCGAGATCATCCAATGAAGCCCCTCCAGAATATGTCGAGTCTTGCCAGACCTCAAGCTGCGCGATAAGAGCAGTAAGCCACCGAATAGAATATGAGCGCTCGAATGCGTCAGATCGGATAACTTGGAGTTCGTTATCGTCATGACGAAGGCATAAATTTTGTCCTCCATCAATTACAGGCGCCTGCACACGCTTGCGACGCGAGCCACGGACTTCTGGATGATAAAGTGATTGCAAATAAGTCAAGGCATCGAGAAGCCGTGTGACGGAGAAACTTGCGATCTTGGCGATCGGTGGAAGATATGTGGTCGGCGGGCAGAGAACAGACATTTGGAGGCGTCAAAATCGAGGAGAGGAGAAGACAAAATGCTAGCACAAAATCATCTATGTAGTACTGGCTGAATATTTGAAAATTATGGTTTTCAAGCGCGACTAGAAGTGTCGGTTCATTGCGGGAACAACAAGTCCAAACACAACCAACCGTCTAGACTCTACATTGAACTCATTTGATCAGACTCATCAGATAGCGAGATGAATAATCCCAGCCAATCTTCCACTCTGTCCATATCATCCATCCCGCAATCCAGCTTTTCAAATGCTTCCGTCTATATGTCACAATCGTCGCTGCACGATTCCATCCACACTGATCCAAATTCCCCAGAAGTGCTAAAGCAGAACGTACAAATAGCACTTGACCATGTCGCAAGGATTCAATCACTGGCACGTAACTGCTTGCACAGCATGTAAGCCTCTCTACTCCCTTCATACCTATATGACGTCTAATAATTGTTAGACAGAATGCATACCAAGCAGGAAATAGTCCTGCACACACAACAGGCAAGTGCGCTTCACCAGCATGTTTCTCTATTCTTTATAATCATGTCTTCACACTCCCAATTTCCAGCTGAGCTGGCTGCACTCACGCAAGCACTTCGCACACTTGCTGAGTTTCTTCGACAAACTGGCGTTGGCGCATACCCCATGCCACCCTCCCCTGAGTCTCAGAGTGCATCATCGATACCCCCCACAGAGCAGCAACTCATTGATACAACGGCACGCGAGGTACAAGTGCTGTATGAGCGCCTGAAACGTATTCAAGAGAGCAATACCGTTGCTGTAAATTTACTTGGGGCCGCTGATACCGTTTCTCGTGCACGATAATCAACGTCGGCGTCGGTTCTACTGTGTAGCTTTGCAACTTCAGTTCAGTTGAGGTCATACATAGATTAACCGGCGTTAGATAACAATGTCTCTGAACTGGCTTGTGTGTGCATTACTGGTAAGTACTCTATGTTGATCTCTCGAGGGTGATAGTTAATTACATCCAGATGGTCAGTACTTCCACCCGGTTTCATTGCATTCTGATGGAAATCTAGTAGGGAGGGAATATGTCGCCTATCTTCGAATAGAGAATGTCTGCATAGATCGTATCACGAAACTGACGGCCTGAAATTATTGCCGGCCATCCTTACACAGGTTAGGCATTATGAAATGTTACCTGATAGCCAGATTCACTACCATTAAGAAGTTCTTCAAGGTTGGGCAAGATAGCTGGGGAGTGCTATTGAACGACGATCATGGAAAGCCAGACCATCGCTTTTCAGAACCTTCCTAGTAAGGTAAGTGCTGCCAATCGGCCTCCGAACACCCTGCGCGACTATTCTAATGTGTTATGTGGATTTATTCCCGCTACCATAAGGGAGTGGGTTTTACACTGGGAACTCATTCAAATCGGTCGTCTTTCTACATCTGTTACTTTTGACCTTGAATTGGCCTCAAGTTCGTGCTTCGCTGAAATCCCCATGGCCTCAGTGATTCATTGCCGTGCTCTCACTACCGATGTCGAGTTCGAGGTCGCGTGTAGTCTCGATGCTATGTTTGGGATGAACTGGATTGCTGTGTTGCCACTGTTTTGTGGGAAGATGCGTTTGCACTTATTGCACGGATTTTACTTATGGTAATTCTTTATATACTCATACAATCTCGTTCTTTGGACGTCTGATGTACATGTACGAGTAGGGTGGTCAACACTACCAAAGCCCCGTACTAGGTGATACTCAATAGCCAATACGTTCTGTAAATCAGGCAAGTCACCAGTTCTCTTCATACGAGTCAATCCTTTGAAGAAGCTGTATTGCGTCTTCCTTGCGCAGCTTTTGTGAGTACGTATATCGCCTTATCACGATTCTACCCTCACCGGAGCAATAACTCGCGCAGCTTCTTGTATATCCTCGGAGACCGATCACTCACATCCACCAAGGACGCGTCACGAGTTCCAAGTTCCATAAGCATGTTGAGCACCTTCTTCCTGGATTCGAAGTATCTAGCTTCGTACTCGTTTTGGTGACCCTTAATGGTTGTGATGCAGACATGTGTAAAAGGGACAATGCCGGAATTTTCGACATGTGCCTTGTTCTTAATCCACCAATCATCCATATTCTCCTCGTTCTCAAGATTGGTAACGACCAGCGCAAGAGGCACCTGTCCCTGGCATAAGAACTCAAAGAATAATCTGTAGTTCTGCTGCACAGCGGTCGACACTCTGCCAGCCTTGATGCAGAAAAGTAAGCCATGTACGCCTCCTCTGTTCTTGAGCGAGACGACAAGCTCATGTGTCTTCACTAGGGCATCTAAATACCCCGCATTATTAGTAATGGTGCTGTCTAAGGCCACCTAGATTATTTTAAATTAAAATACCAACAGGCTGGGATCCACTGCGTCCACTTACCGTATCAAATAGATTTAGATTGAACCGGGAATCCGAAAATGTCACAGGATACTCGGTTGATTTGAGTGTGCAGCGTTGTGCACCGGATGAGGACTCAGCAAGTCGGTCCTCAGCAATGAGATTTACCAACGAACTCTTCCCGACACCCATCTCGCCGATGATAATGAAGTTTGGTGGTCGCAATCGAGGGCACATTACAGAAGCTGGGAGGAAGTGATCAGCACTGCTCGATGTGCCGTAAAAGAGTAAGGTGGACCTACCTAAGTTGAGTACCTCAGCTGCTGAAGGTCGAAGTTTAGGCCTAAATGACAGACACCTTTGTATAATGTCCCAATGTGAATCTATTATTGCAGGATGGCCATCGGGGCGCTGCGGCCCATGACCTTTGGACATCATGGAAATGATACGATATTCCGGCTTTTCAGACTTGACCTCAGACCAAGGGTGCCGACCAGAGAGGATCTGTTTAATGAGTCCTCGGGCAAACATTTCGTGACTAAGTTACCAACTTACTTGAAGCATTACACAACCAAGGGAGAATATATCAGCTTTTTCCAGAGACAGGCCAGTGACATTGTCTGATAGAACGAGCTCTGGTGCTGCATAACGGATTGCGCCCGGTTGTATAGACGTCGCAGCCAAGTGCGACTGACCGAGAAGAGGTCGGACAATGGTGGAAAGACCAAAATCAATCAACCTTGCACGGCCTCCTTCATCAATTAGTATATTCGCCTGTAGGTTCGAACTAAGTTGTCATGAATGCCTCAGCAGCTCTTGATTCACCCCTGTTATATCCCCATGCACGACGTGTACCGAGTGCACTGCACCAAAGGTAGGTCACCACTCGTTTCCGAAAGTCTTGAGAAAACATATAAAACTAACAGTAACACAGTCCGGCGCTGACATCCTTTACCTTGTTTCGAGTGAGTTTTGAGAAGTGAAAGGTGTGACGAGAAACCTGCCCACCATACGTGAACGGTCCAGTAACGTGAGAT